>MJUU01058999.1:35510-47965 GCA_002080025.1 Modiolus philippinarum | reverse complement strand
CCCCCTATCAAAACATGTAACGTGTATGTTTAGTTATTAATTCTCTATGCTGCCATGGTATTCTAACCCCCTATCATGGAATTTTGCACCCCCATATGAAAACTGTGAGGTTTAGTCAACCATGGAATTTTGACCCCCCTACCATGGGATTTTGAACCCCCCAATCAAAACATGTAACGTGTATGTTTAGTTATTAATTCTCTATGCTGCCATCGTATTCTAACCCCCTATCATGGAATTTTGCACCCCCATATGAAAACTGTGACGTTTAGTCAACCATGGAATTTTGACCCCCCACCATAGGATTTTGAACCCTTTTTGAGAATATGAAATTAAGGGGGTTCGATTTTCCATGATGGGGTTGAAAATAAAATGGAATAAAATTGACCCCGGGGCCAATTTTCCATATGGTATTTTGACCCCGGGTTCATTATTCCATATGGAATTTTGACCCCGGGGTCAATTTTTTGGGGTTCAAAATTCCATATGACACCGGTATTAACATGAATACTTACATATATATCTTTTAATTCTTTAATTACCCGGTATTAACACGAATACTTACATATATATCTTTACATTCTTTATTTACCCAGTATTAACACGAATACTTACATATATATCTTTTAATTCTTTATTTACCCAGTATTAACACGAATACTTACATATACAGTAGTGCCTCCATTATAAGACCACCCCTGCTGTAAAGAGAATGTGGTCTTATAATGGAGGCGGTCTGATTTGGGAGGTATCAAACTAAGATGGGTTCTCAAGGATGGATTTTAAATCAATTATTGTAAGCATTTATGGTCGCAATCACAGTATCATAGTTTAAATTCTGTTAACTTTTCATGTTTTTTTTTAATTATCACAAGGAAAGAACTTTCTACTGGTTGTATATACTAATTTTTTTTTTACTTTTGAATCAAATGTTTCCTTGGATTTCTGACACATCTAATTACTCCTGGGGTAAATTAATTTAGGACAAAAGATCAATCACCATCTATTGTGATTATTATTGGGGTAATTATACATTTTTGTAGGTGTTCATAAACATAACTTTTACAAAATGTAAAATGACAATTACATTAATAATCACTATTGGGCTTGTCAATTCATGTATGGCTTGATTGTTTGTTTTTTTTTAATAAAAAAACCCCCAAACTTCTTAATTTTCAATAATTTTATCTCTCACAATAACATAATTTACTTATGCATCATCTTACTTTTCATTAAATATTGATATATTTTTTTAAGGAAAGAGAAAATTTCCCTGATCATGAAAAATAGTACATGTATTAGTAAAAGTGGTCTTTATTGGGAGGCAGTACATTCATTTTAAACATGAAAAGGGTGGTCTTTGGTTGGATCAGAGAAGCGGTCTTTATTGGGAGGTCAAAATGCATTACAAGTGATTAATGCATGAGAAATGTGGCCACATAAAGGAGGCGGTCTTATTAGGGAGGGACCTTATAATGGAGGCACTACTGTATATCTTTTCTTTATTTACCCAGTGTTAACACAAATACTTACATATATATCTTTTAATTCTTTATTTACCCAGTATTAACAGGAATACTTACATATATATCTTTTTTAGCACGATCCCTCCTTCTAATTTTCTTTGGAGCTTGATCATCTTTCAGTTGTTTTCGTTTATGTTTTATAAACTCGTCTAGAAAACCACGGAATGCATTAACACCCAAAGTAATGGGAAATGTTTCATTATTTTCTCTATCCTTTAATTGAGCTTCCAATGTATGAGCAAATTGTTGTAGTAAATCTCTGTATGGGATATCAATATCAGGCTTCTACAAAAGAAAGTATCAAAAACTCTGTATGGGATATCTATATCAGGCTTCTACAAAAGAAAGTATCAAAAACTTTGTATGGGATATCTATATCAGGCTTCTACAAAAGAAAGTATCAACAACTCTGTATGGGATATCAATATCAGGCTTCTACAATAGAAAGTACCAAAAACTCTGTATGGGATATCTATATCAGGCTTCTACAATAGAAATTACCAAAAACTCTGTATGGAATATCTATATCAGGCCTCTACAACAGAAAGTACCAAAAACTCTGTATGGGATATCTATATCAGGCTTCTACAATAGAAAGTACCAAAAACTCTGTATGGGATATCTATATCAGGCTTCTACAATAGAAAGTACCAAAAACTCTGTATGGGATATCTATATCAGGCTTCTATAATAGAAAGTACCAACAAGAGTGGACCCTAATAGATGTCTCGCCAATCCCTGCTTGTCGCTAAAACAGTCATGCACTACTCAAGAGCAATCTACAAGCCAAATATTATTACCATTCCACTTACAGTAATTAAGAAACTATTCTAATCAGAAACACTCAACTTTGTTCACTAGACCATGAAATTGAGGTCAAGGTCAAAGGCCATATGGCAGACGGACATGTACTAACCAAAACCAAGCTATATACCAAATATCATTGACCTATGGCTTGTAGTTATTGAGAAACAGACTTAAGCAAAAAAACTTAACCTGGTCACTGGACCGTGAAATTGAGCTCAAGGTCAAAAGCCATATGGCAGACGGACATGTACTAACCAAGACCAAGGTATATACCAAATATCATTGACTTATGGCTTGTAGTTATTGAGAAACAGACTTAAGCAAAAAAACTTAACCTGGTCACTGGACCGTGAAATTGAGGTCAAGGTCACATGATTTTGGGTCCGACAGATAGGGTTCGCCGTAAGCTACATATGGACCAAATATAAAGTTCCTTCATCAATGGCTTCTGTATTAAAACTTGAGTTTACGCCGCCGTGGCCGTTGCCGTCATACTTTGCACGTCTATGTCTCGCTTTCGCGACTTTCATCGCGGGCGAGACAAAAACTCTGTACGGGATATCTATATCAGGCTTCTACAATAGAAATACCAAAAACTCTGTATGGGATATCTTTATCAGGCTTCTACAATAGAAAGTATCAAAAACTCTGTATGGGATATCTATATCAGGCTTCTACAATAGAAAGTACCAAAAACATGATGGTAAAACTCAGCTTGTCTTAAATGGACGTTATTTCTTTTTTTCCTCACTCTGATTGGTAACATATAGTTTTTACATATAGGACAAGTTCATTATGAAATTTCTTACACTGAGTTAACTGTTTGAAAGAGAAGCTAGCATTTGAATAATTATTTAACATGAAGTGAGAAATTTCATAATTAATGTGTCTAAGTTGTAGAAAACATTAAAACTATGGCCATTTGAAGTATTGTCAACATTTAATATCTTATTAGAATCATTCTCTATATCTGGCATTATTCTATCAATTAATACCATACCTAGCTTAAGAAAATAGCTTCACTTCATTGCCTTACATTCCCACTTTTGGAATTTCCATGGAAGGTTTCATATGCATTCTCACTTTTCTGACAAGTGTCATTTTTGGGAGTTTTAACCTTGTTTGCAGAAAAGATGTTTTTGTTTTAATCAAATAGGGTATTTGGATATCAGTGATGAAGGCTTTACTCTTACTTGTCTGTACATGATTTATTCAATGTCAGCTTGAATTCCATTGGGTTATGAATATAAGAAGCTTGATAACTTTTAAATACTCTTTTCTAAGACTGATTCAGTCAAAAACCTGCCTAAATCATCAAGTTGGCATGTATGCCTATTTCACATTACTATAAACTAGGAGATTTTCGCAGTCATATTTTTGGCTGATTTCTAAATAAATTTTATTTCAGGCTTCCCTGAATTCATGGTTGTTGGTCGAGCTACTAAATAAACCAATGACATTAAAATATTTGTGACAATTTTCTTTTCACATTTCATCCCTTAACATGAAAATACCAAAAACAAAAAAAGTGGTGAAAAAATTCCCGTTTATAGTATATGACTTTAAACTTTGAGACCATGATGTCTAAAAATTCTAGACAAGAATGTTGTATATCAGTAACATGTGCAATAATCTTACCCTCAACGCTGAAACATCAAATACCTACCTGTTTTTCCACAGAGATAGTTGCTTGTGTTTCTAAATGAAACTCTGATAATGATTTCTTGAAAACTTCATCAAAAACTGAGTCTCCCTTCTTACTTTTAGCCAGACCTTTATTATAATCAACCAACTGAAAGAGAAATCACATTTCCATATAAGCTGCAATTTTATATTTTACTGCTTTAGAAATTAATGCATTGTAGACATAATGAAAAACCAAAATATTACAGTTTTCAAAACGATGTAGCATCATTTGGTTGCATAACTAGCAAACTGACATAAGCTGAACAAAAATCATTTATTCCTGTGATTTTTTTGCCAGCAAGATGAAAGAAATTGTCATATAATATGAAAGCACACCAAAATATTTATAACTTCTAGTTTCATAGGAATATACCCAAATCCAAATAAAAATCAAACATACAGACATACTGACATAAGAAGCTGTAAAACCTCTTCCATACTAGTGACAAGAAATTAAAATTAAGATACATTATCTTACCTTTTTCAAAATAAAATCATCCAAGGCAGATAACTCTCTGTAATCTGTTATAACAAGGTCACTAGGATATTGCCATTCTGATGTTGCACCAAACTTGACATCTCTAGGCGGTAATTGACCATGTTTAGGTGTATTGCTCTGATCCCGTTCTCTTTTCGTTGGTTGTCGCTTTGGTGTTTTCTTTTTATCTCTAATATCCTCTTGTGACGATTTCTGTTCCCCTGGGAAGTGTTTGAGATCTGATGGTGACTTTGGTGATGTTGGTGAAAGTTGGTCTTTACTTAATGGTAAAACTGGTATTCCTCCAACAAGTCCAACTAAACAATAAAAAGATCGCATTATCTCCAATGAGTAAATATGTGCACAGAACATAACATATGACTGTTCTCACGTTGTAAATGTTTTTATAAGTTATACTTGAGACTTTGTAAGAGTTGTAGTAAAATATAAAAGAAACTTTAATCGAAACAAATTCCCCACAGATTACTCCATTTTATAAATAGAGAATAAGGAGGAACTTATGTCCATTTAAAAAATATTTACATAGCCAACAAAAAGACTATGGTGACAATGTCTCAATTTAGAAAGATCAGAACCAGAACTCCCATTTAACAAGAACTTTATGACAATCGTAGATATCCTACTAATGAAGGAGTTTGTCATCATTAATACTGCTCTTTATCAGAATATTTTGTCAATGATACCTATCTTACCCCTATTCATCAAGGAGTTTATGCCATGCCTGCCTAATCCTATACTTGTACTCAAGAAGTTTTTGCATTTCTAAATCTTACAACTGTTCATCCTTGGGCCTGTGTCATCCTTGTCTGAATCTATAGTTATCTATCTAGTTTTGTAATTGTTTAACAAATCTTGTCAGTATACATTTAACATGAAAAGAACTAATTTAGTTTGAGTTGGAAAAGTGAAAAGATCATTTTAACATATACTTGTGATCCTCAAAGAGTGAGAAAACATTCAAATAATTCCATTAACAGTTCAAACATTGAGATAATTCCAACTGGAGTTTAAGTATTACTATTGATAAGAAATTCAAAACATCCATTTTCTTAAAACTAATTTTGACAATTCCTTGGGTGAGCAAAGGATTATAATTTGAACAAAACAAGGGTAAAACTTAATGCCCCTGTCGCCTAACGGAGGGCACATAAAAATACATATCATACAAGTTTTATCTTTAAATGAGAATTACTGCCATTTAGACAGATTTACAGATCAAATGACAAATATGGGTTTCTGTTCAAGTACATGTACAAGCATGTCCAACAGAAACAAATTTCAATTTTCAGATTAAAATGTCCTTACATAAATTGTTATATCCTCTAAAATATCCAGATAACATACTCCGTAATACTTCAATTCCATTTTTATACGTCATAAAACGTTGTCATTTGAATGACTATGTATCTATTATTAGACAATTGTTTTGTTTACTTAGAAAGCTAATTATTACTGACAGTTAAACAAAATATTCTCCAAAGGAAAATTTCTGCATATGTTTAAGGATTAAGGAGTATACCCCCTCTTCCAGAGCACTGATTTGAAAGTCTTAAAATATGGAATACACAAACAACATTGTAAGTTTTTATATAAGTAATTTTTAGTGGGTTCAAAGTAGCAAAGCAGTATGTTATGATAATTAACTAGATCCATACATGTAGATGAGACAACCAGTTTCTAAATTTAAATTCTTGTGTATTTATTTACATGTTGGCTTTCACAATTGTGGGTCTAGTACTGTGATGGTTTGGTCAATATTTACAAACAAGTTATTAAGGAATGGCTGTCATTTATTTTGGGTTCATTGAAACATAAGCTCAATTCTTGACTATTCCTATTGACTAATCTGCATTATGTAAAGTGTGATGAGTCAAGAATTTACTTTATGAGTCAATAAACCCAAAATATATTATTGCAAATCCTTATAATTTAATATAATGCTGCTTAAAATACGCAAAAATTTATATTTGTGTGGAAATTCTCTTGTTGTGTCACATAAACAACAGCAATTGGTTTATTGGAAATAATCTTAAACTTTTTAACCAATCAGAAAATGTCTTGGATTCAAAATTAAATTATTTCTTATTGGTCTATACTTTGAATATCCCACAGTATTATCGGTATGCCAATAATAACAAGATCTTTCTATGAATATAAGGGCTATAATAATTGAAAAAAGTAAGCTTTTTGAAGAAGATATAGTGATCCGAGTAACATATTGGAATCCCTAACTTCTACAAGAAATGTGTCAGCCCTGAAATGCATCAAGTTACTTATTTTTCCCAAACAATAATACCATTTTTTTGGAATGGATATACATGTATAGTATCCACAACATGCGATATTGTGATCTAATATAGAAAATCCCTTCCATCTCTGGACACCTGTAACTTTACCGTTCAATTTGAAATGGAAGTCAACAGATGTCCCTAAGTTACACCTCCTCCAAAGGGAGGTAAATATTGAAAAAAAAAATGCAAGTAGGGAATACTTACATGGTGGTCTTCTTTCATTACTTGTTGGACTTTGGTCATCATCACTATCCTCACTCTTTACTTTTTTACCTGAAAACGTGTTTTCTTCCACATAATCAATGTTTACTACACACTGTTCTTTTCATTGAAAAATTTATCAACAACTATTTTTTACAACATACTTTAATCTTTTTTTTTAGACTAAGGAGTATCTCTCTCGTGCAAAGCTCAGGACATTGTTTTACTTAATAACTCACGACTTACGATCAGTCGTAACCTACAAATGTTATTAGGGACTTATGACAAACGTTACCACTTACGACCTTTGATAAAACAGCCCACTGTACTTTGTTAATTTTTCATCACATTTACGCCCTTAGGTTTTTGCCATTACCTTAGGCCCTCGTTCTCTCTCAGCCCTTCTATATGTTTGATTTTCATATGGGCATAATGTTCAACCTTTGTGTTGATTTTCAATCCAACTCCATCAGGAGTGCATGAATGCCAGACAAGTTCCCAACATAGGATCAAAGAAAAACTTAAAAACTAACATTAAACCTAAGGAGGTTTGATACTTGGAGACAACAATCCAACTGAACAATTAATTAGTTGAACGGATCACATATAAATCTGTATCTGTGATCATCTAATTTTGATAGATAGAGCCACACTGCCACTTAATTCAGCAATAACAGTATATTATTTGACTATCTGAGGGTGTCAGTCCTACATCTTATGGTCAAAATTTCTGATCACTTACAAATATAGCAGAAACAAAAACAGATATTTTTTAATCATCAAGCCAAGATTGACATCTTAAGATATGAAACAATGTAGACACTGATACATCTCGCCAGAATATAAACATTATCATCTACACATGATAAACCTAGTACAGAAGTTCGAGAAAATTAATGTCTGATTTAACTTTAAGTTGAACAAAAAAAACAAGAGTCTATGTTCTTTAATTGCTGAGAAATGGACATCAATGTAAAAAATTAACAAAGTCACTGGACCATGAAATTAAGATCAAGATTACTTGACAGGTGTCAGACTGGCATTTATCCTTTAATATGTAACAATAAACCTAATACGGAGTGTCTGATTCTTTAATTGCTGAGAAATGGACATCAATGTAAAAAATTTATAAAGTAACTGTAGAATGAAATTAAGGTAAGAGTCAGACTGGCATATACCCATTAATATGTAACAATATACCTAATATGGAGAGCCTAGGTCCTTTAATTGCTGAAAATGGACATCAATATAAAACATTAACAAAGTCACTGGACCATGAAATTAAAGTCAAAGGTTACTTGAAAGGTGTCAGATTGGCATTTATCCTTTCATATGTAACAATAAACCTAATATGGAGAGTCTGATTCTTTAATTGCTGAGAAATGGACATGAGTGTAAGAATAATAACAAAGTCACAGAACCATGAAATTGAGGTCAAGGTAACATGACAGGTGTCAGACTGTCATGTACTCATTGAGATGAAGCTTTACACCATACATGGTATCTCTATACATTACAATGGCTCAGAAATTGACTTGAATGTAAAACTATGTCGCAATATTTACAAAGTCACTGAACCGTGCAAATGAGGTCAGTGTCACTTGACAAGTGGCAAACTTGCATGTACTCACTAAGATGCATCAATACACTAAATATAATGGATCTATGCATAACAATAAAGTGAAAAGGAGTTGAATGTGAAACTATGTTGCTATTTTCACAGAGTCATTGAACAATGAAGATAAGGTCATGGTCATCTAAAACATATGATGCTGGAAAGTTCATAACCTAAGGTATCTGTGGACCAAAGATGATCTGTGTATGTATTACAAAAGTTATTAAGGTTTTAGAAAAAGTTTACAACGCCGCCGCCAACGGAAAGCAATACCTATGTCTCGCTTTCAGCAGCTTTCGTCGCTGGCGAGACAAAAATGAATTGTTATTGCCATTCAAATTCAGTTGAAAAAAATGTTATTTTTGCTTCATTCATTTATAAGCAAGCATGGAATCTGAGGCATGTAGATAGAGTATTTGACAGTAAGTTTTGACCAATCAAAGTGTCTTGTACATTAATGTTACTAAATAGGAGTTCATGTGTAAATAATTCTTTTCTAACATTAACTATATAATCCTACCCCGACTATAACATCTTCCAAGGTAAACTCAAGTTATCATCCTGAAACCAAAACTGCAGCTTTTGTGTGATTAAAGGGCAATGACTGCAGAACTTGAACTGATCATCGTGGAATTGAAGTTGATCCCTATTTAATAGATACATATATTGTTCCCAAATATAAAATTTTTTTTCAAAAGGAAACTCAAATTATATTCCAGGAACCAGAGTGTGAAAGATGCACACATGGACTGTTAAAAAGAATCCTACATACTCCCAACTTTTGTAAGTTAGGAATCAAAATATGAACATTTCGATTCAATTGATAAGGCACCATGAGGAACAGGTTTAGGAAATTTTTCATATCATAAAAATTCTCAGCAAAAGGTACTCTGGAATTGAGTAGATCTAGATTGTTATGAGTCTTACTACTCAACCCTTTAGTCCTTCAAACAAACTTAAGTCTGCATTCAGCAACAAGTAAAGGAGCAAACTTTACCTTAGTCCAAGTAGGAGTTCATATACCGGTACCAAGATATATTGACACTAATTATCAAGCCATTTAAAATTATATAAGTTAAAATAAAAATAAAGATTTTTTTATGATTAGAAATATAGCAAACCAATTGTTATATAAGGTGAATTTCCTATACCCACCACCAAAAATAATTACAGGTTAACTAAAATAAAAGTTATATGGAAATAAACAAGTGATGATAAAAAGGTATATGTGAATTACTGTGCAATCAGCTCTATTTATGTAGCAGAGTAAGAAGTTTTATAACAAAAAGTTACCTTTTGTCTCTGTTAAAAGAGAAAAAGATAAAACTGCCTTATTAATTTAATTATTAAGTTTCTAATATGGTACATTGTGCATGATAAATTTAAATTAAACACATTGAATTGGACACTGAGCTAATTCATATATTCATATTAGCAAAGTAACTAGGTCAAGATCTGAAATGTAGGCCATAATTCTTATTAAATAAATCCAATAAAAAGATGCATTTTAAACACAATCAACAAACACACTCTAATACTTCAAAAAAAATATTATGTTTACAAGCTTTTCACTGAAAGACTAGAAATGAAAACAAGCTAATTACAAAATCAGATCGGAAGATAGAAAGGTTTGAAAGTTCAAAATGCAGAAAAAGCATTAAAGGGATTTTTTATTTTTTGTTTTCAGTGTTTTTTTCAAAGAGTAAATATAAATAAATATGTTTACCAAATATTGATGAAAGCAAAGCTACAAAATATTTTCATTGATTGATTTTGCTAACTCTAAAAATATAATTTCAGCATTGCACATAGAAAATATAAGATTTCAAATATGTACTTTGGAAGGAAATTGAATAGTCAAAAGAGGGATGGCAGGATAAAATGGAATGTTTTTAGCCATGCTTTCCACTTCAAGACACACAAGAAATGATCCATCGTTACCATGGACTTCACTATAAGAATTGAGTGACTCGTGCTAACTTGATTTTAGCATGCCTACATATTCATCCATATGTTTGTCTATTGTAAATATATCAACCAATCAGCCATTATGTTGTCATGTGACATGCTACACGCTTTGTGATTGGTCCAATTACTCACTCTTGTCTCTGTGGAAGATTCGGAAAGATGATCTGCGACAAGTTTGGGTAGAATCTTTTATATCTATAAACACACTTGCTATGTTAGCCATGATTTTCACAGATCAACATGTTTTTGTTTTTCAAAAATTTGACATCTTTACAACTTTTCAGGCTATGAAATAGCGTTCTATTTTGATTTTATCTTCTAACAGTTATATCTGTATATAGTCCTTTGTCTGATAAATGTGACTAAGAAATTGCAATTCTAGCCTGAAATTAATTAAGTTACCAAATAAATGTATTTTTCCCACTAAGTTTAAATGCATAGAATTGGAAAACACAAATTTAAGTACCCACAAAATAGTAATATTTATGAAAAACACAAAAAATATATATCCAAAAACAAAAATTCTTCTATAGTATTTATCTATTTAGCCAAAGCAATTGATTAAATTATCCCTATCAGAGACTTAATTCTTCATTGTGAACACTTGTAATACAGGAGGAATATTTGGTATAAAAATGAAAAGATATAAGTCAACTGAAACTATCTTACCAATCCATTCCAAGTAAACCAAAAAGGGATATAATGGAGAACTATGGTATTAATGAACTTAAATTTCAAAGATGGAAATGACACTACATTATAACTAGAGGCTCAGAGACTGAGCCTGTATCGCTCACTTGACAAAATGCTTCTATGCCATGCATGACCAAAAATGAAAGTTTTTTACCAATGGGGTCTAATGTTTAGCTATGTTCTTCCCATGTTTTTTGTCTGATCCTATTAAAATGAGTAATTTTTGTAGAGGAGTTTCTATGCATTTAGTTAAATTTGCTTAAATAGTTTCAGAGAAGATGATGAAAAGGATGGTTTTCTCATACCAGGCTCCAATGTTAAACTATCTTCTGTACTGCAGGCCATGTTTTTTGTTGAATCTTAATGAAATGACAAATTTTTGTAAAGTACCTTCCATACATCATTCCTGTCAAGTTTGGTTGAATTTGCTTCAGTGGTTTCAGAGGAGAAGATGAAAATGTGATTTTCCCTTTGGGTTCAATGTTAAACCTAAATTCTGCGCTGGTGGCCATGTTTTTTATTGGATCAGAGCAAAATTAGCATCTTTGTTAAGGACCTTTAGTAAATCATTTCTTTAAAGTCAGGTTGAATTTGCTTCAGTGGTTTCAATGGAGAAGATGAATATGTGATTTTTCCCATAGGGTCCAATGTTAAACCTAAGTTCCACACTGGCAGCCATGTTTTTCATTGGATCCAAACGAAATGAGCAATCTTTGTTAAGGACCTTCCAGACATCATCACTGTCAAGTTTGGTTGAATTTGCTTCAGAGGTTTCAGAGAAGAAGATGAAAACTAGAGGCTCAGAGACTGAGCCTGTATCGCTCACCTGGCAAAATGCTTCTACGCCATACATGACTAAAAAAGATGTTTCCTTACTAATGGGGTCAAATGTTTAGCTATGTTCTTCATTAGCACCCATGTTTTTTGTCTGATCCTATTGAAATGAATAATTTTTGCAAAGCACCTTCTATACATTTCAGAGATGATGATTATAAGGATGGTTATCTCATTCCTGGCTCTAATGTTAAACTATGTTCTGCACTGGAGGCCATCTTTTTTTGTCAGATCCAAGTACCTTCCATACATCCATACTGTAAAGATTGGTTGAATTTGCTTCAGTAGCGTCAGGAGATAGCAAATAGATGCTTTTCCCTTAGGGTGACCGGTCC
>MJUU01058996.1:112429-130063 GCA_002080025.1 Modiolus philippinarum | reverse complement strand
ACAGCTGAAGCAAATGCAACCAAACTTTAAAGGAAAGTTATATTAAAGGTTCATAACAAGATTGCTCATTTTGTCCTGATCCGATAAAAAACATGGCCGCGCCAGCACGAAACATAGTCTAACATTAGACCCTATGCAAAAATCACATTTTCATCTGCTACTCTGAAACTACTGAAGCAAATCCAACCAAATAGGATGAAATGATGTACTAAAGGTCCTTAACAAATATTTCTCATTTCATTGCGATTCAATAAAAACATGGCCGCCAGCACGGAACATAATTTAACATTGGACCCTATAGGAAAATCACATTTTCATCTTCTTCTCTGAAACCATTGAAGCAAATTTAACCATACTTTAAAGGAATGATGTACTAAAGATCCTTTACAAAGATTGCTCATTTCGTTCCGATCCGATAAAAAGACATGGCCGCCAGCGCGGAACTTGTGTTTAACATTGGACCCTAAAGGAAAAATCACATTTTCATCTTCTACTCTGAAACCACTGAAGCAAATTCAACCAAACTTTACAGGAATGATGTACTAAAGGTATGATCCGATAAAAATATGGCCGCCAACACCGAACTTAGGTTAAACATTGGACCCTATTGGAAAAATCACATTTTCATCTTCTCCTGTGATAGCGGGGAAGTAAATTCAACCAAACCTTACAGGGATGATGTATTGAAGGTTATTAACAAAGATTGCTGATTTTGTTACAATCTGATAGAAAACATGGCCACCAACACAGAGCATAGTTTAATGTTGGAACTTTTGGGAAAATCACATTTTCATCTTCGCCTCTTAAACCACTGTTCAAGTAAATTCAAGCAAATTTAAGCAAACTTTACGTAAATACATATAGACGACCAAATATTAATTAAATCGGATATTCATAAAGTAATGTCGAACAGTAATAAGTATTTGTTTCTTGTATGAAGGGAAGTTCTTTGCCTTTCTAGAATAACGAATTATTGGGGTGTTCAAACTCCTTGATCAATCTTTCAAAATAACGTTTTGTCTTGTTCTTTTCTTATTCAAGATAGCGGTCTTGCAGTTATTTAACTGCATAGGATTTTATTTGTTTTTTATTTTTTTATTTTTTTTTGTTGTTGTTGTTGTTGTTGTTGTTTAAGTTACATTATACCATAGAAATTATATATATATAGTACGAAAAACTGTGCATTACTATAAGTTTATTTTAGTAATTATTTGAATTAAAGTGCTTCGTAAAAAAGGGGTAAAGATGCTCGACCGCGCAGCGCCAACACATTTTAACCACCCTTTATTTTACTAAGCACTTTGAATCAATCACTGGTTCTAAAACATATTTTCGTGAAATATTTAAGAGGGATCACTTCTCCATTTGAAAATAAATAGGATTTCAAATAAACGTGATTTTTTGCCAGAAAATTAAAAAATAAGTAATTTAAGCGAAAGAAATTCATTGGTTGATGATCTCGTTTTTGAGATATAAGTGATTAAAAATTTGTAGGGAAACTGAACTCCTCGGATTTTTCATGGGATTAACATTGGCAAGGTAAGACCGAGAATAAATGTGACAGATTAAATACAATTTAATGAAATTTTCACATAATACTTATAAAGATGTATAAAATGAAATTATGGTAAAAAAATAATGGGGTCCATGTGCAAAAAATTATAACGCCTTGAAATGGATAAAACCAGAGATTTCCGAATATCTGACAGAAATCCCAAATCATGAGGAGCGAACCTCCTTAAACTGACATTAAAACCGTCATAATGAAAATAACCCTCTAATCAAAACTGAAAATGTTAACAGCCATTAAAATAGAATATTTCACTANCCCCCACTTCCCATCCCCACCCATTTTTTAAAGTCCGCATACATCCCCTCTTCAAAATAAAACATGTTAACACCAGCATAACCTGCACGCACTGGTGGAATAGGGCCCATTTTTAGACCCACCTACCGAAATTAAGGAAAAATTTTCGTTCAAGTTTTTCTTTCAGTTGCTTCAAAATGTTGACCAAATGCTTCTTAGTTATAAAACTGATGCGTCAAATTGTTGCTTATTGTATAAGCTTTAAAAAGAACCCAAATTTGCACAAGTTCTATGCCAAATACGTTCCATAGCGCCATTAAACGTACTCCTACCTCAATGAAATATTGAGGAAAATTTAGATACTTTCATTGAAATTACGTAAGTTTGATGGTCTAAAGAACCCGAAGTGGATCTCGATTCCCAATTCTGAAAATTGTTTTTTGTTTTCCAATCTAATTTCTTGAATATAAAACATGTTTACATATTCTTAAAGACCAAAATTTTATTTTCAAACAGGCCAAATAAATGGATCTTTGAATATTTCCGATTTTGTCATTCTTTTGTCCAATATTACTTTTTAGTAAACAAATATTATTTAAAGTATTATTATATGTGCTTTACAACTATTACAATAATGGCCATTCTTATGTAATATAAACATCATACATCAATAAAACTTACCCCTACCCCAACAAATTTACTGTAAAATTGTCAATTTTTTGTCTATGTAAGCATAACATTAACCAGAACATGCAAAATGTGTGTTGTATATGACAATGTTTCATAAATTATACCATGATTTGGTATTTTAACAGCCATTTGTTGACTTAAACTCAATATTTTGCCTAAAATTGATGAAAAATGGGAATTTTCAACATTTCAGATTTGCCAAAATTTCACTGTTAAATCGTTATATTTCCCAAATCTGGAGAATATATCTGCAGATATGCCATTTAATTGTTCTAAGCGATACATTAGTTGTCTGAAAACATTGTTAAGAAAAACAAGAAGTGTTTGATGTGACTCAAAATACCGAAAATCTTACCCCTACCCCATCAAATTTTCCTTAAAATTGTCAATTTTTTGTCTTATCTTCGCAACAAATTAACTTAAACACGCAAAATGTGTTGAATATGACAATGTTGCATGAATTATATCACGATTTGGTCATTTAACAGCCATTTGTTGACTTAAACTTAACATTGTTTCCGAAATTGATGAAAAATGGGATTTTTCAACATTTCAGATTTGGCCAAAGTTTACTGTTAACCAGTTATATATGGCAAATCTGGATGATATATCTGCAACTATGCCAATTAATTGTTCTAAGCGATACATTAGTTGTCTGAAAACATTGTTAAGAAAAACAAGAAGTGTTTGATGTGACTAAAAATACCGAAAATCTTACCCCTACTCCATCAAATTTTCCTTAAAATTGTCAATTTTTTGTCTTATCTTCGCAACAAATTAACTTAAACACGCAAAATGTGTGTTGATTATGACAATGTTGCATGAATTATATCACAATTTGGTAATTTAACAGCCATTTGTTGACTTAAACTTAACATTGTTCCCGAAATTGATGAAAAATGGGATTTTTCAACATTTCAGATTTTGCCAAAGTTCACTGTTAACCAGTTATATATGGCAAATCTAGATGATATATCTGCAACTATGCCAATTAATTGTTCTAGGCGATACATTAGTTGTCTGAAAACATTGTTAAGAAAAACAAAAAGTGTTTGATGTGACTCAAAATACCGAAAATCTTACCCTACCCCAACAAATTTTCCTCAAAATTGTCAATTTTTTGTCTATGTTCGCAGCAAATTAACTCAAACACGCTAAATGTGTGTTGAATATGTTGCATGAATAACATCCTGATTTGGTAATTTAACAGCCATTTGTTGACTTAAACTTAACATTGTGCCCGAAAATGATAAAAAATGGGATTTTTCAATATTTCAGATTTGGCCAAAGTTCACTGTTAACCCTCTATATATGGCAAATCTGGATGATATATCTGCAGATATGCCAATTAATTGTTCTTAGCAATACATGAGTTATCTTAAAACAGTGTTTATAATATCAAGGGGTGTTTAATGTGACTCTGAATACAGAGAATCTTACCCCTACCCCAACAAATTTTCCCTAAAATTGTCAATTTTTTGTCTAAGTTCGCATAAAAATAACTAGAACACGCAAAATGTGTGTTATATATGACAACTAATGTCTTAAAACACTGTTTAGAAAAACAAGGAGTGTTTAATGTGACTCTAAATACCGAAAACCCTACCCCTACCCCAACAAATTTTCCCTATGGTAGTCATTTTTTACTATATTCGCATTAAAATAACCAAACCACACACAATCTGCATTGAATGTATTAATGTTGCATAATTGCTATCAAGAATTGTCATTTTAAGTCCCACTTGTCAGCTTAAATTCAATATTTTGTACAGAACTGATGAAAAATGGAAAATTTCAGCATTTCAGATTTGTCCAAAATTCACTTTTAAATAGTTATATATGGCAAATCTAGAGGATTTATATGCAGATATGCCAATTCATTGTTCTTACCGATATATAAGCTATATAAAAACAATGTTAAGAAGAACAAGGAGTGCTCAATGTGACTCTAAATATCGAAAATTTTACCCCTACCCCAGGAAAATGATGCTTAATAATCCCCAGAATATGTATGTCTGTACATTTATATGAACAAAACATACTAATGTTTTACTTTCTTTTAAAAAATGCATTTTATATATCGTAATATGCAATTTTAACGCCGCTTTTCGTGAAAAATTGGATTTTTCAGCATTTCGGAATTTTACAAAATTCAAGGCTCAATTGTTGTATAACTGCCCATAAACCACACATATGATCTTATTTTTGATATATGGGAGTCTCTGTGTATTTCTGTATTTGAAATGATATGATATTGGACCTTTTTACAATGTTTAAGCTTTTCTGAATAAAATGAAATAAATTGTGTTGAATATTTGTGGTAAGGGGTTATATGTTTGTGATTTATGAGACTGTAGTTATTCTTAAAATGCTTAAAAACATATTTTCTTATGGCTTAGATATCATGAAAGGATATCTAACCACTAGTTTCAAGTTATATTTCAAATTCATGAAGTATTTGCATCTTAAAATCAAAACAGCAGATATTCTGAAAAACCGAAAATTCCCATTTTGCATACATTTTTGAGCAGAAGAATCAAAAAGGGACCTCTTAAAAAGTTTAAATCTACTTAAATGATATTCTGCATGTCAGCTTTATTGAAATACACACTAGAATTCCAATAAAACACTATTCTTTAATCATTTAGAACCTGAATATTTCTTATTTTCCCTTAATTTTTAGGGGGAGGGGTGCTAATTTTGACATTTCTGAACCTATAAAAGGTCTGAACCTAAAACGTTTGCACACGATTTGTTGCTAACATATCATAAATCATTATTACATCGGCAATTATTAAATATATATTCAGATTTGTACGACCATAAAGTGAGAAAATCGAAATTGTGAAAAAATCGAAAATTCCAAAAATTCCCATTTTTCAAAAATTTTATACCGAAAATCAAAATTTTATGGATATTAATGGTTTTATTTTCTAGCATTGTATCACAACAGATAAGTTAGGCATAAAAACTAGACCAAATGACGATGGTTGTTTATCTGAAAGGAATTGACAGCCTAAAATTGTCATTTTCGCTCTTTTTTGCAGGGGGAGGGGTACATTTTTTGTATCCCCAGATCATAGGAATGACGTAAAGTGCCCAAACTTGAGTTCATTGTAAAGGATATTAAATTAGCTTTAATTTGGTACCAAATTTCACTACATATTACTTATCATGAAATAAGTATGGGGCTAAAAAGATGAGACTTAGGTTAAAACGAAAATACAAAAGGGAGATTGAATAGTCCAAGGCATTTTAACAAATAATTTAAAAGTGTCTTGAATATTAAAAGAAATATTAATTACCAGTCTTGAAGATTATTTATTATATGATTATATAATCTATTATAAAATCTGTGTATGCAAGGTAGTTTAAATGGATATGGAAAAATAATTACAGAAGTAAACAAAAAGGTAATCAGGATTAAAAGCACCAAAGGAAATTTAGCTAATTGTTAAAAATAAAAATGAATACTTAAAAAATCATTTAGAATCCCTTGTTTATAACGTCGTTATATATTTATTTACGCTTCCCCGCATTGTGCAGTTAAAAAACATGATTTGAAAAATAGAGTTTGGAGTTAAGAATTAAAGGATATGGAGCTAATGAGACAATGTCTCTACAAATACATTGTGGAACTAAGCAATGGAACAGCGTTTTTATTGTTCTTCATCTTGAAGTCACCATGAGGCCTTTAAAAATGAGCCTTAATTCTGTTGTATGAAGTTGAAGAACAACAACAAAAGCGTTGTTCAATTTGCTTAGTTTTACCAACCATTTTTGTTGGGACTTTGTCCAAGTTTTACCATGAATTTTGTTGGGACTTTGTCCAAGTTTTACCATGAATTTTGTTGGGACTTTGTCCAAGTTTTACCATGAATTTTGTTGGCACTTTGTCCAAAGTACATTTACGCCATATTTTTTGCTTATTTTTCACGCTTTCACAACAATTTTATTCATAGACTGTCAAACAGTTATGTTCATTCTCTGGTCAACAAGTAAACATGGCGAGTTGAATGATAAATTTAATCGAAATCTATAGTGTACCGTAAGAAACATTTGTTGGATTAGCTTACATTCTGTTTTTATTTTGCGGATTTAATTGAAACGCACCCCGATTCATCTATTTTTATTTAAATGCCCTGAAATGAGTCTGATTGTGTATCCTAACCCTATCAGATTATGTTCTTATTCAATCGTATGAAATTTTGCAGTCTAGAAAGGAGTCCAAAAGTCAACATACTATAAATGTTTTCTTTTTCAGGATTGGAATAAAAGCTGGTGTTTTTCTTGTACCAGGATGTACTGCAATACGAGGAGAGAAATGTGCATTCAAATTTGTAGATATGAATGACAGCAGCAAGGATTGTCAGTCACCAATTATTGGATAATGTTAATGAATAACTAAATACCCAAGTTACTGTGAATTTATTTTCTGCATATGCGCATTTCGACAATTTAAATGAGCAGAGTCTCTGAATTTTGGCTTTATTTTATCTTGGTTAATCCCATGTTGGCACTGTCTTTTCATTATTGATTTTGAACAGACGGTTAAATAATTTACGGAAGGATATGGAATAAATGAACATGAGACCATAACACATATGATAACTCCGACTGCAATATTTTAATGAGCTGTATGGACATTTCGGAAATCAATTCCTCATCAGCAGCACTAGAACGTTCTCAATTATTCTGTATGTGCAACTACGTGCACTGAAACCGAATCAGATTTTTTTATAGTCACTAAACAAAGAGAAAGGGGTACTTTTGCAATCCATACCACCTTTTTAGTTTGCTTTTATTGGAGAATTACATGGACCATTGAATGTCTTAATACTTTCTTTTTTACCTTACTTCCTTGCAAAAACGAGGTATACATGTCATTATCTTATCTGCCACTTGAGAATGAACCCGGCCAAATGTAGACGGAGTACGGGATCGCAGCAACCGAGAATATGATTTGAATTAAATAAATATTTAAAAACTGACATGTATGTGTTTTATTTATCAATAGTGTCTGTAAGTCTCGTTCCATTTTGTAACATCCGGGCACATAAATTGAACCTGTAAGTTACATTTTGAAAATATGTGACGATGCAAACAAAAACTTATACATCATAATCCTCAGACGTCATTTTTGGCGGGAAACGTTTTCGAATTGGAATCTTAGTTTGAATTCTCCGGGTCACATGACGAGACTTACAGACCCTATTCGCCAATCAACATGTACTTGTATTTACACCATTCTTTCATTTTATTCATTTTGGAACAAGTCATGATACAATTATCACCTGTTTTTCTTTATTACATTTTTACGTAACATTATCATATAGATATACTTCGACCTTTCTTAAAGGTCCTCAAAATTTTCCACTGTAAGTCCCTTTTTATATCGACCAAAATTGAAAAACGTTTATACTGCATTGAATTTGGCCTTTATCTACAATTAGTCCACTGCCAAGCTTTCCGTATTGTGACTCGACTATCATGGGTATAAATAACTTTGTTGATTTTTCACCAAGTGTAAACTTTCCGTGTTTAACTTTTTAACATATAATCAACTTGAAATTTTGTAATAAATTGGATTGAAAACTTAACATAGATCTAATGATGATAGTAGTGAAAACCATTTGTTTAGGACACTTAAAGTAGGTAATATAGTTAATCATCCTTACAGTTATGATTTTTGTTTTATATGAAAAAATAATTAAGTATCAAATAGCAACCTAACAAAGATTAAGCTGGACGAAATCGCTTTCATATCCAACGTACAATTTAAATATTGATTCAATGGCATTTGAAATAACCATAATAATATTGACTACTGAATTGTATGTTTATTGTGCATATTTCAGCTATATCGGGTTAAGAGCAAGAAAATCAGTGACAAAAAGAAACACGGAGACAGATACAAGAGTACCAAATATCTGTAGCGATTTTTACTGCCAATATATAGAGAAAGACAGGATTGCAGCTTATTTAACCCTCTATACGAATCCAAGGAGTCTTCTCGTTTTCGACAAACATACATTTCTTGTCACTGCATGCAAAAGTGTTTTTTTAAACATTTCAATACCTTTTCAGTTCTTAAGTTCACAAAAAGTGTGTTTATTTGACTTTACTACCGGAGTTGACATGGTCAACACGATTGGTGTCTAATAACAAACAGAAGATGCTTTCTCTACTGGTGCACCTAATCTCAAAAATGTTTTTTTTATTTGGTCCGTGTTGTTGATTTTGTATATGTGTCTGTGTTCATTGTTTTTTGGTTCCGTGATCATTGTGTTTCTGTTTCTTTTTTCTCTCTGTTTTTCCGATGTTGCCATTGTCCTTGGATTGTTCGTTTTGGAATGACGGTTCGGTTCTCACTTACTTTAGAATATCTCTGAAAACCGATTCCGATGCCGGAAAGAATTTTTCTGTAGATCATATCCCTAAAGCGCATAGCGTATCGGAACAGGTCGATAGACACCAGAACATCTATTTACTCTCCTGTGCTTGATTTTATGAAATGCAATTTCAACTAGTGTATTTCATGTTATTGTGCCTGCACAATGCAACAATTACAAAAAAGGATAACAGTAAACACCTACAATGGCCGGGAACTACAATCACATGCCACAATCTACAAGCGAACTGCACTAGAAAAACAATAATGAAAACAAAAGACAAACATAAACATGATAAATAACGATAGCAACTCGGGATAACCAGACTTGGTACCGGCACTAGTAAAAGCCAGTGGTAGGGTTAAACCAGTTTATGGGTACCCAAACCTCCCCTTTCTCTATCTCTTTTCCCTATAGTGTAATAAACATGTCAATGATGATACTTAGATCCAGAAAAGGGCAGTATTTAGAATTATCGTTTAAGCTTCAGTTGTTGTGGGTAAATCATGTCGATATAAGCTAAAAACTGGGGATTGTAAATAGTTAGGATATCGTCAATATACTTGTTATTATCATTAAAAAAAGAAATAAGTTTATCACTGTTTGGCACAGGACCTGTCTGTCTCGTTGTTGCTGACAAACGATGCACTTTTTACACAGCTGATACTCTTAAAACATTATTCACAAACATCGCTGGTGACAAAATTATTTCATTCTTAAAACTGTTCATATGTATAGCAAAATACAAGACTTTTTTAATCATAGTTAATTTTTTCAATTTTTTTTTTATTTATTTATTTATTTATTTATTTTTGGTTTATTATTTTTTTTTTGTTTACATAGCAAAACGTTGTAATTGACTGTTTCATCTCCATATGAATATGATAATCTTTTTTCACAGCATGATTTAGCAGATGTTGGCGTCAATCAATCTATGATACATTTTGTCCTCTGTGTAGAGGATTTTGTAAACGGTGATTGGTTCATACAATTCTTACAAACTACAGTGTTTCCGCGCGAAAAATTATTGTACTGCTTTGTTGATGAGTATAACAACACAACCACGTAGATTATTTGAGGCTTGCACAGGGTTATTTTCGTGCAACGTGTTTTTGCCAATTTTTATTTAACACGCAGTCGTGCTGGAGGATCATTATTTGTAATATTTCGTGACATTGAAACAAAAAAGAGCACGGGCAATTTTTAAATTCTCGTTCGTTGTAAAAACGACATTATATTTCTCGTACGTATTTGTGTAGCACCTTGTAGTGTTGAATCAATCTTTACATAAAATAAATAAATGACTATTTTTAGCACGCTTACAAATAAGGAGATAAGTTTTTACGCGTGACACATTATATTGTGATATAATCTTTAATAGAACAAAATACTTGTGGAAACTGTACACAGAAGACAAACAAATAATCATCCGCTAAAGAGCTAACATTGTGAATTAGGCTACAAGTAAAAATATATTATACAGTGCGGCTTTGCCTCACCGTATAATAGATTTCTAATGGCAGCCTAACTCACGATGTTAGCGTTTTAGCCGATGGATAATATATATTTTCATATTTATAATTTTATAAAAAGTTCACGCAAAGATAAAGCAATAATATTGCTGAACTATAATCACCCTATAATTCAATTTCAAAATATAAAGTTTTCAAATTTCTATATGACGTACCTTAATATTTTGGAGATATATTTTTATTAAACAGTACAATCAATTACAACAAATTCCATATTTTTTGTTGAAATTTTTTAAACTATGTAGCCGAAGACTCCTTTTTTTAGTTTATTTTTGCATTCGCTTTTACCAATGATTCGCCCTTGTCATTACCTTAAAGTTTTGTCCAGCTCAAGATGTTTTAATGAGTTCTTTTGGCAACAAGAAAATGCATAACACTTGTGGATTCATACTTTGGAAAATATATAAGAAGTCACATAGTCTATAGGTATTGTAAGCTTATTTTCATTTATACATTGACAAAAATAGCAAAATACCAAAGTCAGTACCCGGGAGTCACTGAATATAGTTTTTGCATATGCACTTTTCGACAACTCATGTCTCATAATTGCAGATCAAACCATAACGTTTGGAAGTCTATTCACCGAAATATGTGTATAAGCTGATAGAGAACAAATTACCAAAAGGATCTAAATAGAAGAGCCAAAATTCAACTAAGGACAGAGCTATGCATGAGAGAGATACTCATTAGTTTGAAACAAAATTTGGGAAAATTTGCAAATTTTAATAAAATCGGTTTTCGGGTCAGCACAGAATTTCTTATAAGGTTGGTGAAATCCGCAAATCAAAATATCAGTACAATTTGACAAAGAACAAATTACCAATAGGATATAAAAAGAAAGCCAAAATCGGCTAAGGAAAGAGATATGCGAGTGGGATGCTCCTAACGTTGTAACTAAATTTATGTTCATGCCCCTCATTTGCATAAAGGGTTGGCAACATGACAAAGCAAATATTGTAATTGAAAACTAATAGTCAGCAAGTATTGAGAAAGGTACGTTTGAAACAAATTATGGTAACACACTTATCAGTTACTTCGATATTCTATCATTATATAGAAATGAAACACACACTGGTTGTATCAATATGATTGCGTATATTAATTATCCAAAAATATGAAAAACAAAATCCCCTTCACACATTCTTAAGTTAAACATCAGTTGCAGAAAATTAAGAAGAACATCTCCTTCATTAGGTATTTTTTTTATATAAAATATTATTTTTATAAAATATGACACATTTACGCTCCATTATATAAAACAAGAGTTTTGTACATATATGTATAACAAGTATTGATTTCTGAATATGTTACATGCAAGGTCATACATCAGTCAGATCCGTCAAACAACGCTAGAGATCACCCCTGAAAAACACAAGATACATATATAAATAATAATTTTACACGCCATATTGTATGTAGTTTCCACTGAAGAAGGCTGTAATAAAACCCAAGACGTTTGGAAATATGGTTTAGAGTTTTTCATTAACATATAAATATAATGTTAAAAACATTGTTTGTTTTGGAATACATTTTAAAAGAATAACAAAATGCCGAGGTTATTGTAAATTTAGGTTTTGCATATGCACATTTCGACAACTTATGTCTCATCAGTGCAGATAAAAATCAAAACATTTGGAAATCCATGAACCGAAATATGTGTAAACGCTGATAGAGAACAAAGTACCCATAGGATCTAAATAGGAAAGCCAAAATCAGGTAAGGACAGAGCTATGCTAGAGGGAGATACTCCTCAGGTTTGAACAAATTTTCTTTAATTTAGATATTACAAATTTTCAAATAAAATCGGTTTTCGGGCCAGCACCGAAGTACTGGCTATTGGGTTGGTGAATACCCTCGGGGACTAACAGTCCACCAGCAGTGGCATCGGCCTAGTGGTAACAAATAACAAAATTCCGAGGTTATTGTAAATTTAGGTTCTGCATATGCGCATTTCGACAACTTATGTCTCATTAGCGCAGATAAAAATCAAAACATTTGGAAATCCCTGAACCGAAATATGTGTTAACGCTGATAGAGTACAAATTACTAATAGGATCTAAATAGGAAAGCCAAAATCAGCTAAGGACAGAGGTATGCTAGAGAGAGATACTCTTTAAGTTTGAACAAATTTTCTTTAATTTAGATATTACAAATTTTCAAATAAAATCGGTTTTCGGGTCAGCACCGAAGTACTGGCTACTGGGTTGGTGAATACCCTCGGGGACTAACAGTCCACCAGCAGAGGCATCGGGCCAGTGGTAACAAGAAACAAAATACCGAGGTTACTGTAAATTTAGGTTCTGCATATGCGCATTTCGACAACTTATGTCTCATCAGTGCAGATAAAAATCAAAACATTTGAAAATCCATGACCCGAAATATGTGTAAACACTGATAGAGAACAAATTACCAATAGGATCTATATAGGAAATCCAAAATCAGGTAAGGACAGAGCTATGCTAGAGGGAGATACTCCTTAGGTTTGAACAAATTTTCTTTAATTTAGATATTACAAATGCAGATAAAAATCAAAACATTTGGAAATCCATGAACCAAAATATGTGTAAACGCTGATAGAGAACAAATTACCAATACGATCTAAATAGGAAAGCCAAAATCAGCTAAGGAGAGGGAGATACTCCTTAGGTTTGAACAAATTTTCTTTAATTTAGATATTAAATCTTAATAGGTCTCCTGTCAAAAAAAAAGGTGAGCACTTTGCCAAAATAACAGTGACAATCATTTAAATATTTAGATAAATGAGCATATGGATCTATCCTTTCCATTATATAAAGAGAGATTTTTATATGGCATTTTTCATATCATCTATACTACTAAAAAAACGTAGTCCCATTTTCTAGACGGCATGTCCTTTCAACAACCAATCAATAAATTAAACTTCATTTATGATAAGTTTGATACCATAGTGTAGATTGAAAATTTCATCGATCCAAACATCATTGATTTCTTAATTCATAATAATTAACAAATAAGAATTTTATATTATGTTTTGAATTTGGAGTTATCGTCTCTTCAAAATCTCGGTTTTTAAAATCGTTCAATAATTTTCATATCATTGGTGAAATTGTGTTTCTTTTGATATTGAATTACAGTAAAAATTATACATGTTCATATTCTTATAAAATTATATTTAGTTTTGATCATTTAAATCGAATTTTTGTTTTTTTTTAAACTTTAGTCCAAAGGATTTATAGGATGCTATTTATTTTTGTTTATATCATTCAAGTTTTAATCAGGTAGTTTTCTAATACATGGACAAACAAATAGCAAGAACGTAGAAAGGGGAATTCTAAAATCATAAACCCAAAATAACGTCAATTCACAGCAACACGAATTGAGACAGTATGACAAAGACATAACAAATAAACAATAATAAACAAGAATGCCACAAAACTAAAGCACTAGCAGTGTGAACCCTACAAAAACTGTGCTCCGGGAGGGTAAGCACGATCTGCTCCACGCGTTGCACCTGTCACACTGCCAGTGAAAAGTCCGGTTTTGTCACAGTCGGTGTTAGTCAGTCCGGCAACAAACTCTTGATCTACCCAAAGATATCTGTTCTCATTTGTGAAACAAAACATTGTAATGGTCTGTCAAATCATTGTGACGACCGTACAACTTCTGTAGTGACAATTGCAACAGTGACTGAACATACCCTTGATGTATAAGTTTTTGAGACAGTAATTTCGCTCTGTTGACAAAATCGCTGTACAAAGTTAGTCTTAGGTATAATCACGAATCTCTCCACTGCCAAGTATCTCTTTCCAAGTAAACTAAACGTCCGAGTGGTAAAGAAAACAGGTAAAAACATTTCCTGTAATCAACTGACAATTGATTTAAAACTTTCATTTTCATAGTCACTCTTTCTACTTAAATAAAACGTCGGAGTACTAAAGAAAACAGGGAAAAACATGTCCTGTAATAAATTGACATTCGATTTTAAACTCTCATTTTCGCCTTTAGCATTGTTGATCTTAAGTGCTTGAAATAATAAAATATGTGTTCTAATCTTATTTCCATGAAGCTTATAAACTATGTAATGATTGATTTCAAATGGTTCGGAATGATATAGTCCACATTCGAATCACATAGCTATCTTTTTTGCGTCCGTCCAAATTTAAATATTACTTTGTTTGTCGGTTGTTCCTGCCACAGTATAGCTTTGTGCCTTATCCACTACATGGGGACACTTTCGGCAACACTTTGTTCGGAGCAATAGAACCCGACCAAAATTCTACCAAGATTTTCCGGGTATTCACTAGTATTTCATATATTCCCGAGACATCCTTAACAGCCTGAGGGTCGATGGCCAGAGGGCTAATATTGGTCGCATTGGACACACCAGAAAAACACACAGTTTTATCTTAAACAGTGATGTTTTGATTGAATATGTAGATATTGCCGATATAATGCGAGTTTTTTATACTGCTAACTGTCTTAAGAATCTATTTACAAACGTTGCTGGGGACAAAATTGTTCAGTTTGTAGAAACAATGATTTGTATGGTTAGATTCAGATGGATTAGTCTTAAGTTTCGAATATTGTTACAGTGAAACCAACATTTTTTCTAATCAGTTTTTATAGCTATGTTGTTTTATGTTGATATATTTATTATATATTTATTATGATTGATCAATAAAATTAAGCGTTCTTGCCACTATATTGCTGAAGTTGGCGTAAAAATCAATCAATCAAGACGCGACTTTTGAATCGTGTTCACTCCAGTAACAGATCTACTTGTATACGTATAAAATCAAGACATCAATACACTGAGAGGGAAGCACAAATTAATGAACACTTTTGAGCTTAGATTTATTCATATTTAATCGATTTGTAGCGCTTCAGGTTATTATTTTTTTTTCGTCAATTCAAATTCAATTAGAAAATTGTCATATAGAAAATTTTTTTTAATGAACTTCAATTTTATAAACTGTTGTTTATATTTATTTCAATAGGGTTAGAAATCCAGTTTTCTTTCTAACTGGTATCCGAGGCGATCGTTTCCGCCTTTAATTACACGAGAGTTCCTATCTCGAAAGTCCCGTATTACATTTACTCCATATACTTTCGATGTTTATGTAAGTACATAGAAAATAAACCAAGCTAAAGATACATAGATATCGACAATAGGTGCTCATTTTTTCATATACACAAAAAACAATTTACATCATGTTCAGCTTATTTGGCACATCGCCAGGTAAGAATGAAGCTGATTTAAGGTATTAAATAATAGCCGAACCACATTTTCATAGAATTTGATGTGTATAAATAATATCAAACGCGACAAGACGCAAAACAGAACACCTGAAATTACATTTTTTGAAGATGCATTTTTTTTTCATTTTTTTTATGCCTTGCACGTGGAACCAGTTTGTTATTTTGTTTGTATACTTGTTATTAAATAGGTAATTTTTTATTCCATTTTAGCTGGTTCCGAATACTCAATCTGAATATAGCAACGGCGCATATTTTCCGATTGCCATAAATAGGGGTATTAGAATTGAGCTTATTTCAGTAGAATGTGTTGAACAAATGCACATTTGCTTAAAAAAGGCAAATGTTCATCGTGTTTAAAAGCATTAAAGAAATAATGCTTATATTAAATTAATTTCTTGTCATTGGGCCGATTTAGTGCCTGAAGGCAACACATCCTTTTGCATCTACTTCGAATATGTAACTATTTGCCACATAATTGACTAATATCATTATTTATCGGTAATTTGTATGAGTTTCCTTTGATCTCACGAAGCAAATATTTTTCAGTATTTTCTACTGCCCGAATACAAAAAAATATTGGCAAAAAGTGACTTAGTCCACGCCTACCTTGTCAATCACAATCAATGAAACAAAGAAATATACATCTTTAGAGACTATTGCTGGATCGTACAAATTCTTTTACTAATCAATACTAGTCAATTTCACGATTTGTTGAAAATTTCATTTCCAAAATTTGTTCTATTAAATGATTTAGTTAATTACCGATAAGGGGCTCGTCCATTATTGTTCGCCAATATTTCTTGTATCAAAAACAAAACTTCCATTATTCTATATATACACGATATACAAAAAGTTTCCTTTCGTTATGTCTTGATTAAAGTCATTCCTATTGACGTACTGGCTGCAACGATTAATAAAGATAAATATCGTATATGTAACTAAAACGATATTTTGAAGCTATTTCAATATTAGCAAATTCTGATATGTGCACGCAAAGGATTGTGTATAGTAAAAAACCGTTTGGGCTAGTAGTGCTTATACAAGATGATACGTTTATGCGTCGCGAGTCGCTGATAAACAGAGAATCAACAGAGACAACATTGACACGTCTGAAATTTCATAACTGAATATGAAGACCTTACATTTCAGTTTTAAACTCAGTTTTTGTCAAAATTGGAAGCTGACTCCATTCAGTCGAGTTGACCGCTTACAACAAAAACCATTAAAACGCTTACCTTTGCCTACAAACACATCTGTTATTAGGACGTTTTCCAATATTAACACAATAACCCCCTGACCTGTGACATCCGCTATCAGAGCAACCTCCCCATCCATTGCTAACACAGCTTGCTGCATCAACAGGATATTTGATGGCACTCATAATAAGCAACGACAATACTAAACTGTATATGAACATCTTCATTCTCTAAAAAATGATAAATACATACCAATTATAAACAATATGTGAAGTTGAATACATGACTTTTCCCTAATTTGTGTACATTTATCCAAGCTTGAGAGCCTTGTCCGTCATATGATTGCAGTTAACAGATTGATTTGATTGATTTTTACGCATAATTAGTAATATTTCAGTTCTACCATGATATGAAGATGATGAAAGAAATAAAGGCGGTAAGGATTACCGTTTTTCTAACTTCTTTACTTTATTCACATTTCCTGAATGGTGTGAGAAATGTTTCTCCTCCTAGAGAGAATGGTTTTCTTGGTTACTGATCGGTTGAAATTTAATTATGACGTCAAATATGTTTGCCGTTTTCTGACTTTGCAATTATGACGCCAATAAAAAAAGGCGACAATTTCAGTTGATATTACGATCAATAAACACATTGATTTCGGACTAGCATAAAAAAAGGGGGGGGGGGTCTGTCCAAAATGTTATTGGGATCATTAGAGAAACAGATTCCACAACCATATCTCGGGAGAAATCACATTACTATACTCCGATAGTTAACCC
>MJUU01058996.1:96544-109587 GCA_002080025.1 Modiolus philippinarum | reverse complement strand
GGCCCCCCCCCCCCCCCTTTTGGATCCGCCAATGGAATTGTCAATTTCAACAACTTATTAAATGATATGACACATATTCTTGTCCTTTGCTATATTAAAAAATGAGTTCCTAACGAACGTCTGAAACTATTTTTCAAAATCTTTGCTTTCATCTCCATTTTTCGGCTTTGAAAATTCATGAAGCGAACGATTAATACGTTAGATTGTTTATTAGTCGCAATGAAAAACTGTTGCATTATTTACATTTTATATCGACCAGCTATGTAAAATAAGTTTAAAATTGGCTATTCAAAACCAAATGTATACATCAAATATTGATTGTTGAATACGACTTATACGGGCAAGCTGACCCAAGGATTATCATATTTAGGACATCAATCACTGTTTGTATCATTTTTGAACATTTGCCAGGAAGCTATAAATTTCAAATATCACTTTACAGGACCTAAATAAAATTCGGTCGGCGGAGACCGGGTGGGGAGGCTTACGAAGACTTATTTTGTTCTGGAAATAGTGATAACAGTTTTAATCTAAGAGCTAATTCGACTCAAAATGGTGATGCAAACAAACTGCGATAGAGGATTCCAACTTCACACAGTAGTTAATTGACTCAGGCCTGCCTACCTCTCTTGGTCAAAAATAGTAAGTTTCTTAATAAAAAATGCTATTTTGAGATGCAAAATAATAAGGCACTTTTTATTGCCATAAATGTAATTTTGGCATAAAAAACTACACCTTACAGTGAATGACACATTATGTAGTCACAAAATGCTTACACCAAGAATGCCCTTTTCTTAGATGGAAACTAGAATTTTCCTTTAAAAAATATTTTTATATTCCATTTTATCACCAGAAACTATTTACAAACAAAAGCAATGAAAAGTATTGGGAATAACCACAAACAGACAAAATCGTAAGGAAATGTTAAACCATCATAAGGGCGTAAGATGACTCTAAAAATACTAAGCCTTAGGCCAAAATCGGAAGGGTAGGCAAGTCTACACTGGATAATTGGATTTTACATAGTAGTGCCAGAATGTCTTCAGTTAACATTTACAAACCAGTAGGATGTGCATACACATTCCACCAACTTTAGATATAAATGAATAAATAACTAGAATTATTTTAGCCAACTCCAACTGATATCCCCATTTAATAAGTTTGGACCAATTCATGTTGTTGTAAGAAATAAATGCTGATGTGTGTTAATGGTCTGGTCCTTGAGCCCTTTTCAAGAATATTATCATTCTGAAAATAGTGGTAATAGTGGAGGTATGGGACTATAATTCGGACTTCAATATGTATCAATCAAATTATCTCATCACAATTAATAACATTAATCGCAATATCTAAATTTTTGTAAATTTTGTTGAAAACTAAGGAGTATCTCCCTCATGCAGAGCTCTGTCCTTATATGCTTTCGGCTTTCTTTTTCGATCATATAGGCTTTTTAAAAAAATCATGTGGTCCGCCCTTCGGTTTCGGCATTTAAATGCAAATAAACAGTTCCGGTTATCAACCCAACACGGTAAGTTATTATACTGAAGACAGTTCACAAAACTGTTCATATTTAGATTACTATGTCATTGTTAACTGTGGTTTATTGTGACACTACTAATTTTGTTATAATTTAAATGTATTCAGGGTTAAAGTTGTGTATTGTTAGCCAACCGAAGGAGTGTTAACCGGAAGTGAAGTGTGTTTGTACCTCATTTTGACGGGAGTGTTCAAATCCAGGAAAAGATAACACTTTTTGAAAAGGGCTATTGGTGATTTTTTTCTCTATTAGTTATTAAACATGTTTGAATTTATAGTCTTCCAAATGTTTAGATTTTATCTGCACTTAAGAAACACAAATTGTCGAAATGACCATACGCAGAAACTAAATTTACAATAAGTTTGGTATTTAGTTATTTATTATTACTGGATCGATGCCTCTAATGGTGGACTGAGGGTATTAATCAGCTCAGTAGTCAAATATTCCATGCTGACCCGAAAGCCGATTGATTTTGAAACTTGCAACATCTAAGTTTTGTAAATATTTCTGAAAACTTAGGAGTATCTCACTCATTCAAAGTTCGCTATTGTTAAAGGGGTGGGGACCTCAAATGTTTTCAAGATAATGTATAATACCTAAAATTGTGAGGTTCGTGGTTGACCTCAAATGTTTTCAAGATAATGTTTAAGGTTCGTGGTTGGACCCATCCTGCGATTTCAGGTGCCCCCGTCCATATCACACATTCACAAATTTCAAGAATTATAGTATATATTGAATAGGTTGATACGTAACATGAAATCGCAGGATTGGTCCAACCACGAACCTCACAATTTTAGATATTAAACATTATCTTGAAAACCTTGGCAATAAAGTGTGGGGGGGGATTTCAGGCCTCTGAGATATGACAACTAATTCATCTTAACGCAAACTATAAGATTATATATGGTTTAGGGTTGGATATCTCAGCTGTTGCAAGATATTTATAATTCTAAAATAGGGTGGGGATGGAGGACAAGCCAATGGGCTTCTGTGATATCAAATATCAAATGCATGTTATAAATACAGATTAATTCATGGACATTTCCATATTGGCCTGGTTATCAACCCGAGACACCCATATTGGCCAGAGACGAAGTCGAGGGACAATGTGGGTCGAGAGATGATAATCAGGTCAATGGACCGGAAGTCGTTTATTTTGTCTGAGATGCACGAGGAGCATAAAATAACCTATTATTTTCCTGGGGTGTGAAAATTTGAACAGTTTACTTCCGGTCATATTTATCATGCAAAAACGCTTTTATTTCTACTAAGTATGTAATAAGTAATGAGAGATATATAGTTTCCATAACGAGAACTAGTTGATTATGAAATTTCTCACATCGAGTTAAATAAATTTTGCAAATGTTTGAAAGCGAGGCTTGCCGAGCTTTTAAACGTTTGAAAATTTATTTATCGAGATGTGATAAATTTCATAATTAACGTGTTTAAGTTGTGGAAACTGTTTCTCTAATGACTGGACGAAAAACACCGAGGATTGTATTCCGAATGAATTTGGCGGGAAATGTCACGAAACTTGTTCTCCTCTCTAGAGAGGAGAACAAATGTTTCCACACCATTCAGGAAGTCTGAAAACTGGATAGAAATTAGAGAAAATCTGTTTATGGTACTACCTCAACAGTTTTCAAGATAAGTTATATTTTTTTAACATTCTGAGGGTAGGGAGATGTTGGGACCACCCCTTGTGGTAGTACCAGTATCTATGACAAATTCATCATGTCGTGATAAATATCAATATATATGCATGAGGGGGGGGGGTTGGTGTTAAATTTTCGAATTCATACAAGTACTTGCACATTATCACATTAGGTCCAATGAAAACAAAATTGACCTTGGCAATAAAGGTCAAAATCACAGCGATTTAATTTTTTTTTCACAACAACCCAATGTATATACATACAAAATATGAATGACTTATTACCGTGGTATAGGAACCTATAAACTACCTAAAATGATAACTTTAAAAGTGGGGGGATGTACATTTGAAAACATTTAAGGCTTATTTACAGAATCTGGAATTCAACTTTCTCTACACTTTCACACAATCACAGGTACTGTTTATCTGCGCGAAAGAGAAGATTCAAGCAGAAGAAATGTATAATGTTTGAAATGCACACTGTCTTGTATATGTTCTATTTAGTGTAATAGTAAATTGTCAAAGGTATTCATTCACTGATCTCTATTCGTAAAAGCGTGAATTTGTATTTTTATCCAATTAGGGTCTTTAAAGTATAAGACTTGATAAATGATGATCTGGTCACACCCTCTCCTCTCCTAGTTATTATATATATATATTGTTATGCTAGTAAGCAAACTAAATAAATGTAACATGAGAAGAAAAAAAAACAGATTTGCAATTGCAAGCAATAGCTGATGTCACCCCAGACAACTATTTCGATGATTCCATGTTGTTCGCAGCGTTAAAATCTACATAGAAATCAATTTTCGTTGAATTCCGACAATGTTGAAATTTTGACGTATTTTGGTGGCCATTTTGAAAATTTTAAACACACAGCATACAACTTAGATGGTGATCCAACTTTGTACCAAGTTTGAAATCATTTGGTACAGCCATTTCAAAATCATCACTCGGACAAGAATTATTGGAAGAATAAGAAAAATAAAAAGAATAATAATAATCAGAAGAAACGTAAAATAACAACATCATGTCACCCCGACAAAGTCTTGGGTGACATAATAAAATTAAACATTGAATTGACAGATAAACCGCTCGAATGATAGATAGAAAGCAAGGGAAAAAATAATTTTTGATGCATACAACAAAATCACAAATTAAAACATTTTTTTAAATATTGTCATTTCTCACCCGGATCATGTAAACTAGTATTTGTTTTGGCACTAAAAGGAAAAAAAAATTAAAAGATATTCTTTATGATATGATAAACGTTGTGCAGAAAAGGTGAAAAATGAGACGACTGGTAGTGAAACGTTATTTTTAGTATTTTAATTTGTGCAACGTTTAAAGGCGACACTTATTGGTGTTGCAAGTACGCAAAATTACTTCGTTATCAGTGTGTACTGGCCAGTTGTGAGCATATCCTCTTTCAAAGATTTCTCATCGTAATCCATACATCTTTTTTTCACTTTAAACTGTATCATCCGTTTTATTACGCCATTGAATAAGAGCCTACTCTAAGAAAAATTAGGCCCCTCTTTTTATGAAATAACCATTCATTTTGCTTTATCCTTAAATCGTGTTTTAAATTTTATTCATCCTTCTTTGTTGGCTAATAAATTTCCGAATTGGTCTTACAGCTCATTAAAATTATTGTCGTCGGAGTTAACATATGGCCTCACATCGGGTACCCATAAACCGGTTTAACCCTACCGCTGGCTTTTGCTAGTGCCGATACCAAGTCCGGCTGTCCCGAGTCCCTATCGTTGTTTATGTTTGTCTTTTGTATTTTTATTGTGGGTTTTTTCTTGTGCAGTTCCTATTTACTTTCTGGCATGTGGCTATGTTTTTCGACCATTGTAGGTGTTTCCTGTTATCTTTTTTATTCCATTCATGTTCATTTACTCCATATAATTTCATAAAGTATTTAATACAGCAGTTTGTCTTTTAATGCAGGGTGGAGTTGGTAAAACAACCCCGTGTATGAGATGTATGCGTTGTTCCATTGCTTTTACCATGTATTTGTAGAGACTTTGTCATATGTGCATTTACTCCATATCCCTTCATTGTTCACTTCGTTCAATTACTATTATTTAAATTTATGTAAATTCTAAAACCTAAGGTTTAACTCCCTCCATCGTAGTTTTGTCCTTAGCTATATTCTATATTACTGATTATTTGGATTTCGTTTGGTTTTAAGCACTTAAAAAAAATTGCATTAATGGATTTCCTATGTTATGGTTCTAGTGCTGCTGATGAGGGATACATTTCCGAAATTGCCATACAGCTCATTAAAATTATTGCAGTTTCAGTTAACATACCGTATAGCGGGAAATTTTCGCGGGGTTTTTATTTTCGCGTATTTTCGCGGATGGACTTAAATCGCGAAATTAAATTTCGTGAATATTTTAAGTATTATTATGATATATATAGCACATTTGATAATCAGCGAAAATTTAAAACGCTTAAATTTTTGGCATACTTTTTTAACTCATATCCGCGAAAATTTTGACCCGCGAAAATAACCCGCTATGTGTTACGGTCTGATGTTCATTTAAATATTACATTTTAATTTATTAATTCAGTGGTGTATATACTTGATATTGTTGAAACAGCTTCCAAGCAACCATCATCTCGATAAATGCCCTCTGATCGTGTATATGTTGTATTGTCTATTAGTCACTTTGTCAGACAAAGGATGACAGTGTTTGGGAGAATACTTTGCCCGATATGTGATGCTTGTTGACGACCCCGTATCCATGACAAAGTGGATACATGGATGTAGCGTTGTTCAACATATAGCAAGAGAATTCCGCTCTTGCCGATGCTAGGGGCCGGCTTGAAATTACTATGGGGATGGAGTGTTTGTTCTCTGTTGAAAACCTCATGGTGACTTCAAGATGAATAACAAGAATCTTTGTTGAAGATCTCATGGTGACTTCAAGAAGAAGAACAACAATGAAAGCGTTGTCCCATTTGCTTCATCTTACCATGTATTTAAAGGGATTTTGTCCGATGTAAATTTACTCCATATCCCTTTATTTGTTCAATGACATTTTTATTTTTACTACGATTTTGTCAAGATAGCAAAGTTACGGTCTCAGAATCATATAGATCAAAGCTATGTTCAATCATTGTTGACATTGTCACTACAGTCGTCACAGTGACGGATCGTTGCAATGTTTCTGTTTCACAGATGAGAATAGACATCTTTGATTAGATCCCGAGTTCACCGAACTGTTTACACCGACAATGACTAAAACCGGACTTTCCTTTAACTGTTAGACGGGTGCCACACACGGAGCAGATCTTGCTTATTTTTCCAGAGCACCTGATGATTCCTCAAGTTTTTGTAGGTTTTCACGCTGTTACTACTTTAGTTTTGTGGCGTTCTTCTTCATTTTTTGTTCAAATATGATTCGCAATAGGGTCTGTAAGTCTCGTCATGTGACTCACGAGAATTAACGATATATAGGCAATTCGAAAACGTTTCCCGCCATAACATGACGTCAGAGGATTGTGACGTTCAAATTTTTGTTTGAAACGTCATTTATTTTTGTTAAAAATGTAACTTCCGGGTACAATTTTTGATCCCGGAAGTTCCAAAATTGTACGAGACTTACAGGCCCTATGGTGTTTGGATTACGATTTTAGTATTTTCACCTTGTCCCTTTTTGCTTCAGTTCTTTGAATTTTACAGGTTTTGTCATATAAATACTAGCGTTAATCCATTCCGTACAGGTCCATATCATCTGTGTCAGGATTCATATCCCCTAAAACTACAGTGCAACCGAAGGGATTTCAATCTGTGTCAGGATTCATATCCCCTTAAACTACAATGCAACCGAAAGGATTTCAATCTATGTCAGGATTCATATCCCCTTAAACTACAATGCAACCGAAGGGATTTCAATTTGTGTCAGGATTCATATTCCCTAAAACTACAGTACAACTGAAGGGATTTCAACCCTGAATACTGATTGGTTAATTAATGTTTTACACCAACTTATTAATATTTCAGTTATATCGTGGCTAGAAATGTTAAGTTTGTTTAACAATAATGATAAATATATATGCACATCATCATTAAACCATAGAGCTTTATACAAGTAAAAACAAATGTGTAAAATATAAAAAAAACATAATTGAAGAAATATTGGTTTAACTGTAGCAATATTAGAGACTTTGAGATTAACTTATACTTAATTTATTGGTCGTTTTTGAAAATTAAACGATTTTGTCGCCAGCGACGTGTGTAAACAGGTCTTAAATATAATTTGTTTTTACGGGCTCCGGCTACAGAACTGCTTGGCACGTCCCCGGATGGCTGATAGGGGTCTGTGCGGGTTAGTTTTTTTTTCTATATTTCTGATGTTACCATTGTCCTTAGATTATTCGTATTAGGTTGACGGTTGGCTTCTCACTAACTTTCTCATTGTGAAGAATCTTCATGCTAAGAAGTTCAAGTGTAGGTCAAACAGTAAAGAGGATGTTTCAAACAATGAGGTCAAATGCAACACACACCTAATGATTACATACCAAACACCACATTACCTTAGTCTAAGCGTAAAGATAAAATGTTCTGGTTTACACCCCTACATAACATCTTAAATCTTGTCATTTAAAGCCCAAGATCAAGTCTCGAGTCACATAAAGATCACTTTTGTACGCAACAGACCTTCTGGGGATGTAACTCCAACATGTCTAAGTAAAAAATTAAGAGGTTGTGGACTGCTGGTATTTGAACTAAACGTAATACATCAATCAAGAGATCAAATGTGTTGGCCTAGACACGATCATATGAGAAGAATCAGAAAATTCTGGGTTAAACAAAACGCCTGTCTTCGTATAAATCCTTAATATTTTATCTGCACTGAAGAGACATAAGTTGTCGAAATGCGCATATGCAGAAAAGAAGTTCACAGTAACTACGGTATTTAGTCATTATCTACCTAATAAACTAGAGGTACTGCTGAATGCAGGAGGGCTCCCGCAAAAGGCAGAGCTTCCTTTGTACTAAATTATCAACATTTGTTTATGAAAATATTTTAAAATAAAAAGTGAACTAGAGGCTCAGAGACTGAGCCTGTATCGCTCACCTGGTAAAATGCTTCTATGCAATACATGACTAAAAATGATGTTTTCTTACCAATGGGGTCAAATATTTAGCTATGTTCTTCATTAGCACCCACGTTTTTTGTCTGAATATTTAGCTATGTTCTTCATTAGCACCCACGTTTTTTGTCTGATCCTATTGAAATGAATAATTTTTGCAAAGGACCTATACATTAAGTTAAATTTGCTTGATTAGTTCCAGAGATGATGATTATAAGGATGGTCATCTCATTCCTGGCTCTAATGTTAAACTATGTTCTGCACTGGAGGCAATGTTTTTTGTCGGATCGAAATGAAATGAGCATTTTTGGTAAGGTTGAATTTGCCTCAGTTGTATAAGAGGAGAAAATGAAAATGTGATTTTCCCTTAGGGTCCAATGTTAAACTATGTTCAGTGATGGCAGCCATTTTTTTATGGGATCGGGAACTTTTCGACAAACTATGTGAAGGACCTTCCATACATCATTCCTGTAAAGTTTGGTTCAATTTGTTTCAGTAGCTTCAGAGGAGATAGCAAATATATGCTTTCCCAAAGGGTCTCATGTTTAACTATGTTCTGTGCTGGCTGTCATGTTTTTAGAGGATCGGAAAATTTTCGGCAAAGTACATAAAGGACCTTCCATACATCATTTCTGTAATGTTTGGTTCAATTTGCTTCAGTAGCTTTTGAGGAGATAGCAAATATATGCTTTTCCAATAGCGTCCCATGTTAAACTATGATCTGCGCTGGCGGCCATGTTTTTGCATAAACGAACTTCCATACATCATTCCTTTAAAGTTTGGTTCTGTTCAGAGGAGATAGCAAATATATGCTTTTCCACAAGGGTCCAATGTTAAACTATTTTCTGCGCTGGCGGCCATGTTTTTTAGCGGATCGGAAAAATTTCGGTAATCTAAGTGAAGGACATTCCATACATCATTCCTGTAAAGTTTGTTTCAATTTGCTTCAGTAGCTCCAGAGGGGATAGCAAATGTATGCTTTTCCCATAGGGTCCTATGTTAAATTATGTTCTGCACTGGAGGCCATGTTTTTTAGCAGATCGGAAAAATTTCGGCAAACTACATAAAGGAACTTCCATACATCATTCCTGTAATGTTTGGTTCAATTTGCTTAGTAGCTTAAGAGAAGATAGCAAATACATGCCTTTCCCATAGGGTCCCATGTTAAACTATGATCTGCGCTGGCGGCCATGTTTTTGGTGGATCGGAAAAATTCGGCAATCTAAGTAAAGGACCTTCCATACATCATTCCTGTAAAGTTGGGTTCAGTTTTGTTCAGTTGTTTCAGAAGAGATAGCCAAAATGTGCATTTTCCCATAAGGTCCCATGGTTAAACTATGTTTGGCCCTGGTGGCCATGTTTTTTGGCGGATCGAAAATATTTCGGCAATCTTTGTGAAGGACCTACCATACATCATTCCTGTAAAGTTTGGTTAAAATTGGTCCAGTGGTTTCAGAGGGGATAGTCAAAATGTGAAAAATTTTACGGACGACGGACCCCAAGTGATGGCAAAAGCTCACATGGTCTTTGGCAATGTGAGCTAAAGAGTATCTGCAAACAGGAAGTAGTGGCACGGCAAACTGAAAATAGCTTACACGATACAACTCATCATCATGAAGCTTTACACCAAATATGAAATCATTCCCACATGTAGAAGCCCAGAAAACTTTGACGAAAAGTTTTCATCCATAGAGTGGTATAATAAAAAGTTAAAGTATCGGCAAACAGGAAGCAGTGGCATGGCAAGCCTGGAAATTGCTTACATGGTACAACCCATCATCATAAAGCTTCAGACCAAATATGAAATCATTCCCACATGTAGAAGCCCAGTATCGGCAAACAGGAAGTAGTGGCATGGCAAGCCTGGAAATTGCTTACACATTACAACTCATCATCATTAAGCTTTAGACTAAATATCATATCATTTCCAGTTGTAGAAGCCCAGAAAACATTCACGAAAAATTTACATCCATAGAGTGGTATAATAAAAAGTTAAAGTTTTGACAAACAGGAAGTAGTGGCACGGCAAACCTGAAAATTGCTTACACGGTACAACTCATCACCATAAAGCTTCAGACTAAATATGAAATCATTCCAAAATGTAAAAGCCCAGAAAACTTTGACCAAAAAATTGTTGACGGACAGACGGACGGACGGACGGACAAAGTGAAAACTATAGGGCACCCACATCTCGATGCGGGGACCTAACTAGACATTAAAGAGATCACTGACACATCAGCATTATTATTTTTCTTGGCACTTTACATTTTTATCGGTAATTTGTATGTGTTTCCTTCGATCTCACGAAACAAATATTTTTCAGTATTTGCTACTGTCCGAATTCGAAAAAAATATTGGCAAAAACTATCTTAGGCCACGCCTACTTTGTCAATCAAAATCAGTGAAACAATGAAATATACTTCTATCAGTTTGTCTATAGAGACTCTTACCGGATCGTACAAATTCTTTTACTAATCAATACTAGTCAATTTCACGATTTGTTGAAAATTAACATTCATTTCCAAAGTTTGTTGTTTTAAATGATTTAGTTTATAACTTAATTACCGATAAAAAGAATAATAGAAGTTTTGTTTTAGATACAAGAAATACTGGCTCCAATGATGGACTCGCCCACAAGGGGCTTGTCCATTATTGATCGCCAATATTTCTTGTATCAAAAACAAAACTTCCATTAATCTATATTTATTGGCATCTCAAGACACTTCAAATTGACCTTTTTTGACAAACGTCGTGATTTTGACTTTCCATTCTCGAGAAGTAATCAACCCACATCTCCAGCATATTGGGTTTATTTCACAGTTCATTTGCTACTGTCATACATTTAAAATATACAGCGATTTCGTTAACAACGGAAAATTACAATCTCAAAAGCTATTTAGCTAGTGTAATGTGACTCAAAAAGTTTGACGCCTGAGATCACAATTTGATAGGTCGTTACACAAATAGAGATAAACAATTTTCCAGTATTTACTGGATTAATGCATACCGATTGATGCATACCGAATTAGACTTTACATCATGCTTTTCAATTACTTTGGGAGGGATTCCATTTATGAAGCAGATAATGCTATTTGTATTATTATTTTTTTTTCGTTATCGTCTTTTATGTTTTCTATATGTGTAATCCATATATTGCAATGGTGTATTCTGGAGTTATGACTATTTGGTTCTCGCTCAACTATTCATATTTTACTTGATTGTGTCGATGTTGCTGAAACACGACTCACATTTTACGAAATAGGTTGACTTTAAATGACGCTTTTGACAAAATTATTCAATTTTTAAAAGTTGATAAATAGCATTGTGAAATATAAGTTTACATAAGCCAATTCAAACTTCATGAAATCTCATCTTTTTTTTTATAATTTATCTAATCTTTGATTTTATCTTTCAGAAATCGTTTTATTTGTCTGTAGATAACATAACGTTAAAAATGATTGTAACGTTAAAAATACCTACATATTCATAAAATTAACAATTCACGCAATATAGCCGAAATATTGCTTAAGTTGGCGTTAAAGACAAATCAATCATCTAAATATTTATTCATGTGTTATTCGTTGAAGGAGACATAAACATCTACGAATAGACCCTTGCGGGAGGAAAATATTCATCAGTGATTTGGGGGGATTGTGTTTGGAATAATTAATATATTTTTTTACTTTAGCAGTTTAGGCATTGTAAATTTTCAATCGCCGAGGCAATCAACGAATTGGCCGTGATACGTTTAGGGACTAAAAGTCCCCAGCGGAGCCATCAGACCAGTGGTAATAAAACAAACACAATACCGAATTGCAGTTAAAGGATTAATTGTTTATATAAGATATTGTTATGGAAGATATATAGAGTACAACACAAGATCCCGTTCATTGCCATATTTTATCCACTAGATAGTTAAATTTTAAAGTTTTAATTGCGAGGCTTGCCGAGAGTGGATAAAATATTGTCATAATCGGGATAAAGTTGTGTAATCTTTTTCTCTGATGATCAATGATAAACACTGAGAATTGTATTCCGAATAGATTTGGCGGGAAATAGCAAGGGGCTTTATTCAACATCCGTTGAATAAAGGAAATTTATCTAACGTGTCAGAACCGGTTGAAACTTGATATATCATTAGAGAAATTGATTTCATCGTCGATTTGTAATGATTTTTATATATTCTCTCTTTAACTTCGAAAAAGGTTTGGGTCTGGGGTTTTCTTTTTACTTATTCACTTTTTTGGCGATGTCTTCCGATAATGTGCTAAAAGGTGGTTTAATCTTTTTATCAAATTCATAGTTGATGTATTCTGAATTTATGATTTCGGATCTTTCTTCAGTATTTATTTGAAGATTTATTTTAGTGATTTTTATTGTACATTTTGTTTATATTTCCAAAATGATTTGAAACAGAGGTGAAGTCAAAAATGCAAATATTTAAACAGCTTATCAAGAAATATATTGTATTATTTAAAAGTATCAAAGTCACGTTTCTAGATCTATTGTCTTTTAATCGCAAATTATCGTGATTTACACACATTAAATCAAGTAATTGAAAGTATTATATTAAGGTCATTTTTTTAAATTCGATTAAAATCGGCATTATACTTGAGTATCGGAGTCCTTCAATAAATCCTGCACGGAGTCATTTTGATGTACTAATTGTGTTGTTTTTGAAAAAAATGAGATGGTTGTAAATTTTGAATTAAGAAATATTCAATATGTCAGAAACTT
>MJUU01058996.1:73083-96517 GCA_002080025.1 Modiolus philippinarum | reverse complement strand
AAAAAAAAAAAACAGAATCTTGTAATCTTAGGAGTTCATGTCCTTTTTTTCTTAATATTTCTATATTCTATCTTATATTCAAAGAATTTGGGGATACTGATGAAGACAAATTGTACAAAGTTATAATATAACCAGATGAGCTATACAGGCTGTTAGGAAGTCTTCTTAATTAATATTGGTTTTTAATTAATTAAATGTTATGGGCTAATTCAAAAGGGAACAATCTCCCTATAGTATTGTCTATTGAGTGTGGTGGCCGGACCGACAGGTGATTGAGTGCACAATATTCACAAGATAACACAATTAGAGGGGGGAGACCTAACATTCTAAGTTTATAACTTAAGAAAAAGGATTGTATAATACTGAAGAGGGAAAAATGAAAATTACAAGAAGTCATGTGACGTAAGTGCCGTCGTCGTGTATTGTATCGCAATGTGAGGGTAAAATAATAAATAACAAAATAACAGTCAAATATAGTGACGTTTGATTATCCTATCGAACTAGGGGATTTGTACCTGTTTTCTCCAATGATATGAAAAGTTTAAACCCGTTTTGACCCGTTAGATAAATTTTCTTATTCAACATATGTTGAAAAAAGCCCCGTGCTATTTCCCGCCAAATCTATTCGGAATTCAGTTCTCGGTTTTTATTATTTATCATAAGAGAAAAAAATTACAACACTTTATCTGTATTATTTCCTTATTTCATCAACTCTCAATAGTTTAATTTAAACATTTTAAAATGCTCGGCAAGCCTCGCAATGAAAATGTATTTGTAGTGGATAAAATATGGTAATGAACGGGATCTTGTGGTGTAATCTATACATATACAATTCATAAAGTTACCATGCACTATTATCATGGAACTCAAAGGTAATTATTTTTGGAATTAATTAAATAAACTGTTGAAAGGGCTGGCATAAACACACTCACAATAGCATGCTATGTACATGCATATTAAAAGTTTTTTTTTGTTTTGTTTTTATGTATTTTGTTTAAGTTCCATGCTTATAATTACAAGACAGTATTTAAGTACAAAGTGTAAAAAAAATATTAATGTTATTTCAGAGCATGCTTCATGCTATATTTCATGAACTGTATTCAAAATGTTAAGAAAAAGAGTTTCAAGTCTTACAATAAAAAAGTAAAGGAAATCAGAAACAATGGAGCCAAGAGGATTTATAAGAAACTGGTGCATATGAAAATACAACACAGCACAAACAATGAATCGAAAATAACCTTCCAAGAATGAAAAAAAGTAAATTACACATTACAACTCATCATCATGAAGCTTTAGACTAAATATCATATCATTTCCAGTTGTAGAGGCCCAGAAAACTTTGACGAAAAATTTACATCCATAGAGTGGTATAATAAAAAGTTAAAGTTTTGACAAACAGGAAGTAGTGGCACGGCAAACCTGAAAATTGCTTACACGGTACAACTCATCACCATAAAGCTTCAGACTAAATATGAAATCATTCCAAAATGTAAAAGCCCAGAAAACTTTGACCAAAAAATTGTTGACGGACAGACGGACAAAGTGAAAACTATAGGGCACCCACATCGCGATGCGGGGACCTAACTAGACATTAAAGAGATCACTGACACATCAGCATTATTATTTTTCTTGGCACTTTACCTTTTTATCGGTAATTTGTATGTGTTTCCTTCGATCTCACGAAGCAAATATTTTTCAGTATTTGCTACTGTCCGAATTCGAAAAAATATTGGCAAAAAGTAGCTTAGGCCACGCCTACTTTGTCAATCAAAATCAGTGAAATAATGAAATATACTTCTATCAGTTTGTCTATAGAGACTCTTACCGGATCGTACAAATTCTTTTACTAATCAATACTAGTCAATTTCACGATTTGTTGAAAATTAACATTCATTTCCAAAGTTTGTTGTTTTAAATGATTTAGTTTATAACTTAATTACCGATAAAAAGAATAATAGAAGTTTTGTTTTAGATACAAGAAATACTGGCTCCAATGATGGACTCGCCCACAAGGGGCTTGTCCATTATTGATCGCCAATATTTCTTGTATCAAAAACAAAACTTCCATTAATCTATATTTATTGGCATCTCAAGACACTTCAAATTGACCTTTTTTGACAAACGTTGTAATTTTGACTTTCCATTCTCGAGAAGTAATCAACCCACATCTCCAGCATATTGGGTTTATTTCACAGTTCATTTGCTACTGTCATACATGTAAAATATACAGCGATTTCGTTAACAGCGGAAAATTACAATCTCAAAAGCTATTTAGCATTTATCATTCTATGTACATGTTTTTTTTTGGTTTTTTTATGTACTTTGTTTAAGTTCCATGCTTATAATTACAATACAGTATTTAAGTACAAAGTGTAAAGAAATATTAATGTTATTTCAGAGCATGCTTCATGCTATATTTCATTAACTGTATTCAAAATGTTAAGAAAAAGAGTTTCAAGACTTACAATAAAAAAGTAAAGGAAATCAGAAACAATGGAGCCAAGAGGATTTATAAGAAACTGGTGCATATGAAAATACAACACAGCACAAACAATGAATTGAAAATAACCTTCCAAGAATGAAAAAAAAAGTAAATTAACATTGATTCTTCAGGTAAACCTGTATCGCTCACCTGTAAAATTTTTTTTGAGCAATGGTTATATACAAAATCTGAAATTAATTTCAAACTATTATCTGCTATTAATTCGCTAAATAGACATAAATTCAAAAATAAACTTCAACAGGTTGTATTTTGGACCTCCAGTGGACTTGATTTACGTGGTTTTATTATAAGTTAAAATGTTAATTATGTTGTTAGGTAGTACTAAGGTCTTTGAAAATGGAAAGGTTATTGCCAATTTTCATATACAATCTTTTATTTCTAGATTTTGTACATTTCTCGAAGATATCTTAACAAACAAATATGTTTCGTGCTTGCTGTCAGTTTGCCGAGGAATTAAAAAAATAATGTACAAATGAGTTATTTGAATAAGGACCCTCAAAACAATATTCATGAAAATTTTCGTTGAAGTTCTTATTAAGTAATTTCATATCCAGTTTGGGATTACTTTTAAATAAGGTTCCATTCATAATGCCTGCTTTTATAGTTTAAAAGGTCAAAATATGAGCGCTTTATGATAAAAAGTAAAACTAGTTTCCGCGTTAGCGGCAATTTTTGTCATCGGATCATAAATGACTTTGTCAAGGATATCCTGTACATCATCTTTTTTACTTGCTAAAATTTACAACAAAAAGTCGACGGACACCAAGTAATGGAAATAGCTCGTTCTGAAGAAACACACGTATTTTGTTCTATAACATTTTTTTCTCTGTCTATCAATGCCTTCACATAAATTTATCTCATCCAAAATAATCTCACTAAACTCAGCAAAACTGTAAATTTGCAGAATAAAACTTCACATGACAAGTTGTTCCATTACAAAGAAAACTATGAATTATTATTCACAAGATGGAAAATACATTTACTTCAAAGTAAATTTACACTTCACAAATTTTGTATCTAAAAAGTGTACTTGATGAATGAATGAAAATCACTCAAATCAAACTTCACTGGATAATTCAGTTGCGTTGCTTTACTTCACACCATCAATTCTTCTGAATCCTTCTTCTCTAATACTTTAAAGGTTTCGTTGCTTTAATCCACTGAATCAAGCTAAAACAAAAGTACGAAAGGTAGTATTACTGTAGACAGAGATGAATTAAGTTGTCGGAAGAATATTTTTCATTCACTTTAGGTCTTGTTTGTTTATTTACATTTCATACATTAAGAAAGATTACCAAAACATTCAAATTAAAACAAAAGTTTCAAGGCACTTATTTTGCTCCTCGGGCAATTTGGTTCAAAGTGCATCCAGCAAAAAGGACATTTCTAAAGTGCTAAAATTACTCAATACTATAAAACTACTGAGCGAATATTACGTTTTAAGGCATAAACTAAAGAACAAGAGATCGATTTGCATCTAAATTTTGCGTCTAAAATGAAAGAAGAGCAAAAAAAATCAGAAGTAGTTGGATTGAGTGATTTTAGCACTTTAGAATTGGTAATATTTGCTTAATGCATTTTGAACTCAATATAAACAATAAACCAAGCTTTAAGAAAGGAAGGCAATTTTGTAACGTGCTTTATTTCACCATGATTTAAAGCCCATGGGGCCAGACAATTGCACAAACAAAGAAGTGGTATTCAAAAATTCCTGAATAGCTGATTGAATGTAGAAACCTTTATACATTAAACATAAAATGAACAAGATTTACACGAGTGGACATTTTAGAACTCTCAAGTGTCAAGTCTACATTGTATGTCCATCAATCGACAAGAACAAATATATTTTGATTAAACAAAGGAGGATATCCCCATGCAAACCTCTGTGCTTAGCTGACATTTTCTTTCAATTTGAATCATGTTGATTGTTTGTTCTCTATAAGCGTTTATACTCTTTCAATTTCTGGATTTGCACTGCTTTTATGTGGACAGGAGAGACATAAGTTGTCGAAGTGACCATACAAAGAAAGTAAATTAACAGTAACTTCGGTATTTTTTTATCAAGAATTCATTTAAGGAGGTTCGCTCCTCATGTTTTGGTATTTCTGTCAGATTTTCGGAATCCTCGGGTTTTATCCATTTAAAAGCATTATAATTTTTTGCCCATTGACCCCCTTATTTTTTTTCCATATTTTCATTTTATACATCTTTGCGAGCATTCTGTGAAAATTTCATTGAATTCTATTTATTTTGTCACATTCATTCATGGTCAACAGTGCTAATCTTAATCCTATGAAAAATCAGAAGAGTTCGGTTTCCCGCCAAATTTTCAGTCACTTAAATCTCAAAAATGAGATCATCAACCTATCAACTTTTTTCACTTAAATTACTTCTATTTCAATTTTCTAACAAAAAATCATATTTATAAGAAATCGGATTTATTTTTAAATTGAGTAGCGAACCCCCTTAAAATCGGACATAATTGTTACGGTCCTAAAAATAATCTGACTGATCAAAGCCAAAAATGCTAATGTAGTGCGTGTTTTTTTTAGTAAAGATTTAGAAGGATTTTGAAAAAAAATTATAAATTATCTAGGTCCCAATACTGATCTCAGAGTTATACAATGGAAATTAATGTCTAAAAATGTTGATATAAAAACTTTGTGCCCTTACCTCAAAATGCCTCCTTTTCACAAATATAGTGTATCGGGTCATCACAGGGGACGTCATTCCAATTAAATTCTGGTATGATGATGACTGCACAATCCTCGCCGAAAAACCCTGTATTTCTTGGTCCACCATCAGCCCAGTTTGTGTAGTACAAAGCTGAATTGTCACCTTCCCAAACCCATTTATTTTCTTGCTCCTTATCATTTGCTCCAATCCATATTTCTTCAAATATCAAAAATACAATATCGTGTTTTTTTTTCTCATAGAAATGTTTGAAGTGCAATAAAAGTAAACTCTGATTTAAAAAGTTGCATGCTCTGATTAAATAAACAAATCAATTTTTTTGTATATCAGATTCAATTATTATTACAGTTCTTGTTATAACAGTTTCTCTATACAAACAATACTCAAAGCACTGTATAATTTCACATAAAACATAGTATTCAACACTATGAAATGTTCATTACTACAGGCTAGACAGCTTCTCAAGTGACTTTATCTCTTACCTGGACCCCGTTTCACATAGGCAGTAGTTTGGAAGATGGTCTGAATGACATTTGCAATAGATAAAATGTTACTGATAGATTACCAAATTAATACCGCAAAAAAGTACTAAAATCATAAATCCAGAAAATATGGCAATATAAGAATTACATACAGAGATAGACAAGGTTAACGGCGAAAACCAAACAGACAGAACATAATATAAGAACCACTAATGATTTATAACTGTATTAAGATACTGGTACAAAAGTCTCCCAAATAAGCTTCTAATTCAGAAATCACTTCCATATGTACTAGGCATCCTCTCTATGGAGTTTGATTCAGATCTGAGCACTTTTAAATTGTCGACCTGTTTTCGATTTACATAGCAGCGGTTTTTGAGGCTAGAAACCCAAACCCAATGTGCTATGTAATCTTCCTACAAAGTTTCGTCCAACTCTGCACACTTTCATTTTCCCGCTATTTTTGCTGTCACCACGGCAACGGATGCCGTTTTGAAGTCTTAGAGATCAGAAGTCAATTTCTAATGTGCTAAGCAACGTTCCTGTAAAGTTTCATCCAATTCTCAAAAATATCATTTTCTGCCATTTCCACGGCAACCGGTGCCATTTTAAAATTCCAAGACCTGAATGCACTTCTTGGGAAAGAATTATACCTTCCTATGATGTTTGGTTAAGATTGGACAAGTAATCTCTGAGAAAAAAAAATGTCCGACATTTTTTGCCGGAAAGAGAAGAAGATCAAAAATGAAAAAATAAAAAAAAACAATAAGACTCCCCAAACTTCGTTTGTAAGACTTAATAATAAAAATTAAGTAAAAACAGTAAGTCTCTCCAAACTTCGTTTGGGAAACTTAATAAAGCGCTTAGAGTGTGAAACCTAAAATATGGGTGTCATCAGTTGTTCCGGAAGGCTAAGGATGACCTACATCATATGTGATTTCCGTCACAATGTAAGTGAAAAGTCCGATGAAATCTCAAATTGGGTATGTATTAACCCAGTTATAACTCCGAGATCTTTTGATATATGTCCATTTTCATCTGTGATATAGCCACATCGTAACGATCAGTCAAAGTGTGATTTCGACCGTAAAAGTTTTTGAGTAAAATAAAAATCATTGAACATACGCCAAACTGAGTAGTTATGCGGTATATGTATATGCCATATGTTGGTTATGTTGGTATATTACTATTCGGAAATTCGAAAATGAAAAAAAAAAAAACAGGTATAACAGGAAACATGTACAATGGCTAAAACATTACAGTTACAAAGTTCACAATTGGAAAGTCAAAATCATCACTGTTTTCATAGAATTTGTAGCTTAACTGATACGAGTTGTCAATCTAGAAGTAAAGGTCTAGGCAAGATGCTGGAAGGTATCAGTTGTATCTTTATTTTCGAGTTAATTTGGGTAATTAGATGTAGATAATCCTAAAAGAGAGAAGTTAAAAAAGGCAACTATGTAATGTTCCATATGGAAGCCATCTTGGATTGTGGGCTGTCTTGCCGAAAAAGTTCTTAAAGTGAATCATCCCAGGACTATTGTGAGCAAGTTGATAACAGTTGAATTTAGTACGTTGTTTAAGAGATTAGATAGTTGAATGTGTTTCCATAAGTTCCTGGTTTCAATAATGTCCCCGTCACTGTCGACACGCGGATTATCGTAACTGTAAATACGACGATCCGAAAAGTGAAAAAACGACCAGATTAACATTCCCTTTTATTCATCTAATACTCAATGACACACAACCACACTTGACCAGTGCAAAGGTCTTTTGATTAGTAATAAGCTTTTAACATGATTTTAATCAACATTCATCCGTTTTAGAGAAACGCGCAACAGAAATAAATGGGAAGATAATCGTAACTCGAATATTTTTTAATGAAGGATTATCGTAACTTGGGGTACTGATCATGGTAACTTTCCTTTTTCTATCGTGACAAAAAAAACCACTTCACAACTGTCTTGATATTTGCATTTATTTTTCATCATGGATTAGCATCTCCGACCTATCTAAACGGTCGAAAATAAAAATCAAGCATCGGTCTCGTGCTTGTTAGGTGTGGTTAGGTGAAATGAAGATTTGGCGATCATTAAAGTGGCGAAATAAAACACCGAAATTGAGTGTCCTTCTCTGTAAGAAGCAGACAGAGTATGAATCATGATTTAAAAAACGCACTTGTGAGAAGTCAGTAATTCTCGATATTTTTTGTAAGGCCAGAATAAATCCCCTATAACATTAACCTCTTATGCATATAGGTCGAACGTATGAAATCCATCCACAGATCGCGAAGTTTTTTGAATTCTGCTCCCAAAGACTGAAAACTACAAAAATACACAGATTTGTGAATGGGTGCAGATTGCATTGAACGTGTCGCACATTACATTGAATGGAGCGCAGATTGCACATTCCGGGATGCAGATTTTAATTTCGAGGTAGACAGCATATCCTAGGACGCATATTGCATTAAATGGAGCGCATGTTATGTTCAGGTCAAAGGTCAGGGTTTAAATCAGGTAGACTGTTAGGATTGGGTTAGGTTTATAGCCAGGAGAAAGGTGAGGGTTATACTCAGGGAAGGGTTTGAACTATATTTAAGAAAGAGCTGTGGTTTTAGTTAATGAAACGGTATGTGGTAAATTAGGGAAAGGGTTATGGTTATTGTCAGAGAAGGGTTATAGTTATATTTAGGGAAATGGTTATGTTTAGTCAGGGTAGAGACATGTGTCAGGGATAGGGTTAGTCAGGGGAACGGTTAGAGTAATAGCCAGGGAAAGAATCAGGATTAAATCATAGGATTATTTCATTCACGTTTTACAAGTGATAACAGCCAGTGAAAATTTATTGTGTAATATCTTGCATTCGTCCTCGTATAGCTGACCTCTTAAAATGAGTCAATCAGTGTAAAATATGACCTATGAAATATTCAACGATCGCTGCTTTTTTCAAACCATACTTGAATATACAAAACTTCATTCTCATTAATTAAGTAAAAAATCGAAAACTGTCCATGAAAATAAATTTTATATATCATAATTACTAATACTAATACTAATTCATGGTTTGTCTCTTGGTGTTAAAAGGGGTATCTTTGCTATATAAACATATTCCATTTAGTTTTGAGAAAGTGTACTTCTAGTCTCAAATCTGAACTTTTTTAATAATTTGCAGGAGCTAAACTTTTAGCAATTCTTGAAAAGTGGACTATCGACACAATTTTAGACTAATTAAATGCATTTTACCAGAAACTCTTCATGCAATCATTTTACGTCCGAATTTTCCATACTTAGACAGTCATTGCAGTTCTGCATTATTCCACACGCTAAAATTTTAGCCAAATGTCAGAAAAGCTCATGTTTGAGACAGAGAATGGAATTTCTCAAAATTAAATGGACTATGTTTAACTTTAATAACTAAAATTTCCGAATTTCAAACGTTGATAACTTCTTTTTTCTCAACGGATCCTTGTCAAATCTTATTTTAAAATTTGTTTTATCTAACAATATTTTAACTAATACTTGTTTTTAAAACTCCCACACACTGTGAAAAGTTCAAAGTATGCAAGCTGTCAATATAAATTACAAAAAACCAAACGTAAAATACATTTACAGTCAATTTTATCAGAACCTTCGAAAGTGAGCTCTGAAGTTATTTACCGTGGTCATTTAGATTAATTTGTGCTGCGATCTTAGTCAACCATTTGTCCTCACACTCGTCTTCTATCTTAGCCAAGAATGCCTCTCTATACTTGCAATCATTCTGCAACAGTAAATGACAAATAAATATAATCATTTATTTATTTGTGTTTGAAATTATTTCTTTGTCTCATTACCGAATCATTCTACCCACAACTCAAGACACCTGGATTGCTTCCAAGAGCTCCGTGATCATAGCTCATCGAGAGGGTCGCCACGGGTTTCTGGATATTGTCTATATTAAATACCAAGAATATAGGAAGCATGGACTTGAAACATTGAATATAAACTTTGTGTAGAATTACTACTCTCCACGTGATATAATAAAAACCCTTCAATATTTCTCGATAAAAAAAAGAATCGTTTGGTGTCGTAATGAAGCTATTTCAAATCTTCCGAGCAGAAATCAAAATTCCTTACCAAAGTTATGCCCAACAACTATTATTTTTATTCTCTTATAACGAATACATTGTACGATATAAAGTACATACATGTAGGAGTCAAAAATAGTCCATGACTTTTGAAATTGAATTTACATTACAAAATAAGAAACGACCAGCAGATCCTTGAGTAGAAAAAAATCTCAGACAATTGGGCGTTAAGATACAATGTGTATCTCCGAATGAAAAAATGGCAGATCAAAATATTCATTCATCTGACATAATAGATTTTTAAAAAGTCAACACAATAATACAAAGTGCCTAAAATGATTTTTCTGTAAACATCTATTATTTCACTATAAATGTGACAGAGATTACTGTTATTTTTTCTGTTTCTTCTGTTTTCAGAATAAACATATCTTGTCTTGTCTTGCAAATTAAAGAGTTATTATTTGTGTTAATATTTGTGCTGGTGAACGAAAAAAACCTACATTACTTAAGGATGTTCACTGGTCAATTTTAAAATAACAAGGATTCCTATTAAATGTGATTTTTTGCTAGAAAATTGTAAAAAAAGTAATTTAAGCCAAAAAAAAATTAATAGGTTACCGATTAAATTACTGGGATACAAGTGCTTGAAAAAATGTCGGGAAACTGAACTCCTCTGCATTTTTTATAGATTTAACACGAGGAATGTTTATCAAATATTGAATGTGACAAAATAACACCAATAGAATAAAATTTTGTCAGAATGCTCCGAAAGATGTGTAAAATGAAATTATGGAATAAAATTAGGGGGTCACCGGGCAAAACATTATTAAGCTTTTAAATGGATAACACAAGAGGAATCCGATAATCTGACAGAAATGCATTAACATGACCAGCTAACATCCTTAAATTTGAATGTTCAATTCGACAGACAATAGAAATTTCAATGAAAAATGCTTATTTACTGTAGATTGGGTTATAACAAAATTAATGAACAGAGTTGTCAAGAGCCGAAGTCCATGAGAAAAAAAAAGACAAATCATGTAGAAACCACCGGAAAAACTGTCGACCGCAATCGTCCTGACTTGGTACAAGCATTTCAAAAGAAATGGTAGGTGAACTTGTTTTATTGCATGCCAAACCTCCCCTTCCATTGCGGTAGTGTCCGGTCGCAACTCAACAGCAATTGCTATTGAATGTTAACCCTTTCATTTATTGGTATGAAGCAAAAAAATAAAATACCGAAACAAAGCGGAGAAGGAAAAAAAGATAGACATTAATACCCATATCCACAAGATCGTGTTTAAGTCGGCACAATTGAAGAACCAATCCTTCTTATCCGAAATTGTTAAAGAAAAAAGTGCGGATCACCATACTTGGTTTTTCTAGAATTGAGATCAAAGTTTGCTCGTTTTTAGTCAATTTTTCATCTAATTCTACATAGAATGCAATGGGGAAAATATGGAAAGGCAATTCATATCTTAATAGAAATGACTTTCATCCTTTAGAATTTGATACATTTTTTAACAGATAGTTTTTTTATGTAATTAAATGGTTACAATTTAAAAAAGGTATATGTCACCACGCTTTAAACGACGATATTTTACAAACATTCCAGGTTAAGCATTACTTACGAGAGAATGGAGTCAATTCGCGGCAAAGAAAACGAAATATAACGTTTCACGTATGTCATTCAGTAATGAAGCCACAAAAGAGAAGCTGTCAATTACTTTTCCGGCCTAATAATCAAACGTACCCGTAAACGACTCTTTATTTTTCTAATGCGCGATTTAATTGCGCAGCGCACCAATGTCTGTCTACCTTAAATGAAAAAAAATGAATAAAAAAAGGCAATTCATAATTAACATAAGTTGTGAAAACATGACAAAGTTGTTACGGATAAGCAAAAATGAAAATGAGCGAAAGAAAATAAAAGCACTAGCTGTGTGAAAAAAATGAGGGTTTTATCAGGTACTACGGAATGATAAGCATAATCTTCGCTGAACTTGACGTTTAAAATTGTTATATCATAAATATTTTAAAAAAAATTTTAAATTATCATTTAAATAGAAAATGAAAACACATTTAATGGAAATACCAGTTGCTACATCAGTTAGTTTTTGAGAAGTCTATATAAAATTAGGTTGTCTGAATCTGCATAATAAACATTGAAATAATAATGAAAATTGATGAATTTTTTTCATGATACTTTATTATGATTCGTTTTCCCAAATAATGGATAGAAAATAGGTGGTCAATTGGAAAATAATTTTTTTAGTCCTTCAGTGTATTTAACATTTGATTAAAGTAGAGAATATCGAAACTTCTTCTAGAGCTTCAAAAGGTAAGGTTGATATCATATATTAGTGTTTCAAAAGTTATATTACATCAGAACTATTCAAATGGGATAGAAATTGAAGAAATGTCTGAAACACCTACTTTCTCTCCGCATTAGATCTTTTGTTCAACGTTTAAACCTGAGTTTTATGACGAACATTATGTTTCCCAATCGTACATTTTACCTTTCTTAGCAAAAATATACTTAACTCTGTACGTCTCCAGCATATTTGGAGTCATTAGTGTCAAACATGAAATAAATACCAAATTTATGTTAGAGCAAAAATACTTCTTTAAATATGTTCAACCAATGTTGTAATCGTCCCTGAAAGACATTCAATGGTCATTGAAAAACGTGAAATTCAAGTACATGTCTAAAATGACATTCTATCTAGATGTCACGCTTCACAGATTAAACATTACCAGTATACTTTACCATGAAATGATTCCATCACAGTGACAGGATTGCCTTTCCCGAGCAGCTGATGTCACTCGCCATCATAATTGGAATGACAATTTTAAAATTTAAATGCCTAATGTCTTTCTGGAGGTTTCATATCTTTTCAGTTTATTTGTCTTTGCCCTGTCTCTAAACTTTTCCAAATGAATCCTTTTTATTACATCAACATTGTAGATCCTGCCTCTTAAAGTAAGAAATAATCAAAATGCTTACCCGAGCGTCCGTCCAAACTTTTTTGTTAACACTTATATAATAACAATGACCTCCGAACATAAAGCTGTCAGCGTCACACTTTTTCACTGAAATTAAGTTGTTTGGATGTAATTGTGAGACATATTCTTTTATGCTTAAGCCTATATAATGAAATACTAAAGAATTGTTTTAAATGTTATTTTTTCTCCTGATAATCCCGGAACTAAAAAAAAAGAGAATATGAAAATAAATTTTGTGCAATGGCCACAAATTAATGTATATAAACTAAGTAAAAATGGTATGGTAGACCACAATTAAAAGGTAAAATTAAAGGGTACACTCTTCTTTCCTCGCGTTTTTTTTATATTTTTAGCTGTTTTTTTTTAGTTTGTACATTTGGTTTAATTTTACTTTTTAAGGTGGTTCGGGTGTCTAAAACTGCGCATCCATCTTGCGCATCGGGTGAAAATTGAAATTAACCACTTTAAAATGTTGTAAACATGATTTTGAATAGTTTATTGATAATAAATAAAGTAAAATAAGCAACATTTATGCTTCCAGTGTCCAAATGATATCACTTTTTGAAAAACTCTTAGTTTATTAAGGGGAGATAATTATATAAAAATGTTAAGGGAAAAATCACAATTTCGTGATTTTTTCAAAACTTTGATCGGTGACCCCTGCTTCTCATTTTATATTTTCGAAGTGATTACTTTAACACACTTTATACTACATTTTTACAAAAATCTATCGTTTTATTCACATAAAAATTTTAAAAATTGTATTTTCTCCCTATTTAGGCTATACTAAAATGGTCAAAGTCTTACTATTTTCGGAAGCTTCTCCCGGAAAAACGAGTTCGGTGACCTATAGATTTTTTACTAAAATTTGGAAGTGCTTTTAATAAACTTTCAATAACAGAAAAATAAGAAAAATCTATCGTTTTGTTTTTAGTCCCCCGTACTACCTTAAATGTGGCCTACTTTACCATTTAACTAAAAAAAAAACATATAAAAAGCTTAGTGGATAATAAATAAAATGTAAAGAAAATCTGTCACCTTTAAATCTGAAGCTTGAAATTCGATGCATCATGTTAAATAAATAAAAATGACAACAAAAGTCCGAATCGATCAAAGGGAGAGACCAGTAAGGAAAATATTATTTCGACATTTGCCGATGTATTCTCTCCAATCCCTAATTAAATAGAGAATTCTTCGAAAAAGGTATATCACATATGCTTAACTAATAAATTTTGCTTATTTGCATTAATTATTTTACGAAAGGATATGGAGTAAATGAACATAAGACCATAACACATATGTTAACTCCAACTGCAATAATTTCAATGAGCTGTATGGCCATTTCGGAAATCAATTCCTCATCAGCAGCACTAGAACCCAAACAAAGGAAAACCATAATTTCAAAAAATGTTTAATATGCATAAAACCAAACGAAATCCGAATAATCAGTAATATCAAATATAGCTAAGGACAAAACTACGATGGAGGGTGTTAATCCTTCGCTTTTAGAATTTACATGAATTTAGATAATAGTAATTGAACAAATGTATTTCCTTAAGGTAGCACAACAATCTTTTGAAGGAAATTGTCGGTACCTGACTTTGAATGCCTATAAGTTTGTTATTAGTAAAGATACAATGACAAATGAGGTATCAAATATAAGGAAAAGGATTGAACTGACTTTAAATGCTCATTATTATTTATTTCTTTTAAGTGTCATTGTTTAGTATTATTTCCTTTAAATATCATTGTTTAAATTGCCATATTTGGCAAAAAGTAGGGATTTTTGCCTTATTAACAATGGAGGGATATGGAGTAAATGCAAATGAGACAAAGTCTCTACAAATACATGGTTATAATAAGCAATGGAACAACGCTTTTATTGTTGTTCTTCATCTTGAAGATTATATTTTTTATATTACATTTTTAAAGCCAAAATAACGCTTACGGCTGTACAGGTAGCTCAATTATGTTAACTTTACTAAATCTGAAAAAAAAACATCAAAATGCAACAAAACCGTGTCTCAGATTTTTGATATAGGGTCTGGTTTGAAAATAAATTAAATTTGAATTTTTACTCCGAGAAATTTTTATTTTTCAAATTTTGAAATCAATTTAATTTTTAACTAAGCATTGTTTCAAAAATCTGAGACACGGTTTTGCAGCAAGTGAAAGGTTCTTTCAGATAAAGTATTCATAATTCATCTACCTGTTAAGTTGTAAAAGTCGTTTTCTTTTTAAAATTACAACCCTCAAAACAAAATATTTTGCCAAATATGGAAATTTTTGGCATTGATAAAGGAATGCTATTGAAATTAGCATTAACTGACAATTTCATTATTTCCTTTCATTTGATACCTCATTTGTTATTGTATCTTAACTGGTAACAAAGTTACACGTATTCAAAGTCAGGGACTGACATCTTCCTTCATAAAGACTGTTGTGCTATCCTAAACTGAAATGCCTTTTGACATTATTCTAATAACAAATACCGAAGTTTTATTAGATGAAGATGAAACCCTGTCTGAGACCCTCGAACTATGTTTATATATATCAAAGATAACAAATCACGATTATGTACTTAAACTTCCCGCTTTTAAAATTGAAAACTTTTTACCAGGGGCGGTTTAAACACTTGTTTTTTTATTACTCCGTTTTGTTTCGTCATTAACAAATAGCATTGTCTATGCAGGGTAGTTATGTTTTGATAAAGTCATGATACGGAGAGCACGGTCACGAAACTTTTTTAGAAAAACGCTGTGGATCAACTTCACGCACCATGATCGTCTTACCAATTTGTCATTTGTGCTCAAGAATAGAATAGTTCGTGACATATGTGTTAGTAATTTCACAGCGTCTTGTATGTTAATCACACATATTACAAATGTTCTTTGTATAAGATTTCCAACATATACAGTTGGAGTTACTATATGGGTTATTGTCTCATGTTCATTTACTAAACATCGTTTCGCAAAACAAAAAAAAAAAAAAATGGCAAGTGAACGTCAAAGTGGTATGCCATCAGATGTTCATGCCATTGTGCAAATGGTTTATATTGATTGTTGATTAAAACGTTGGAAATACATGTAAGTCTTATTAAACCAAAAATATATCCCTGTGACTTACATATGAATAAAGGGCTACGCCAAGTGCAGGAAGACACGACCGTATCATGTCGACCACTGAAATTTGAACAAGTGTAATTTAAAGTGAATGTGGACACAGTTAAGAGCCTGTCACATTAACTAGATTGACACATTGAAGAACTTGACACAGTTATAAGCTGGGCACTAACTAGTGAACATAAAGTTAACCCTTTTGATAACTGAAAGCTTTGAAAAGAGTTACGATAAATCTATTAACATACTACTGACAGCTTACTGTAAGAGGAATCTAAAGGCAAAAATCCAATCGAAATCTGATTAACAATAAAAATTTTATGTATTTTGAAAATTTGTAATTTCGACCCCTTTAACCCCTTTTAGCTCGAAAATCATAAGAGCTATAAAAATCTGTGACATACTTCGGGAAGCTTACACAAAGAGGAAACTTACTCGAAATCCCATCGAAATTCGTTGAAAACTTAATATTTTAGGTAATATACACATTAGCAAATTTTAAAAAGTTCCATCGACAAAAATGCATCAAAATCAAACTACGAGTAAGTTATATAATATACCTGCGACCTTTGTAATCGTTGGCAGCGTGGTTTTCTGTAGACACTTTTATTTTTGCTCAATTACTTGAGTTCCAGTTGATCAATCTTTATAAACTTTTAACATAATGTTCCTTGGCACAAAATGAAGGATTGGTCTAGGATTTGTGGCCCCTCCTGTTTTAATAAAGGGTCTAAAAATGGCAAAATTTGGTGTTTACCAAAAAGAAATTTCAAAATAATGCATTCAATTCTTTGTTTTTAACACTGGTCAGATTCACGAAGAGAAACGAATGAATTTTGTCAACATTTATAAACTTTTAATCACAGTTACTAAAAAACTTACATGATTGAGATAGACAAAAGACAGACCCTGAATTTTCACTACAGAATTGGTTTTTATTGCAATCCTTTCTTCTGCATTCGTTCTCTTGATTCTGTAACAAAATGAGGCACAATGCTATTTGATGTTTATTGTTTATTTTCTGTTGAATCTCGTGTAGTGTCTGCAAATTCCTCATTTCAATCTTATCAACGGGAACAATGGATCCTTGTGTTACAATAAGGGATGTGAGTTTTTCCGTGTTTGCATGATGCCTGTTGCAACGAACTATTTTTTAGAAATAAAATTAAAAGCAATTTGCTCATATATGCTATGCAAACTAAGGCTTTGGAAGAATACTACTAGTGATACTGTACGTTTAGTTTTTCCTAAATCTGTTTTAACATTGACATTAGTCCACCACTGATATTAAGTACATTCAATTTTTAGATAAAGCAGTGTGACGGTTCTTGCAGGAATTTAGACATCATTGATTTTTTATTGATATTGCATACATATTTCGGAATGCCAAAAATTAACAACAACAAAAAAAAACAAAACAAAACAAAAACAACAACAACAAACAAAACAAAAAACAAAACAAATACAAAACAAACAAAAACCTCATTAGTTAACAGTTTTTGAAGAAGACCTATAACCTTTTTGTGATATCAGCAGAAGCATTGAAGACGGTGTACACAACTAATTCAAGGCATCTGAATCGGTTTTTCAAAGGTCCCGCAATCCGAGCTGCCGGCACATCCCGGGGTTGTGGACAGCACAATGCGCTCTATACACGAGTATTGAAGTCATATTATTTAAGCCTAAATGAGACAAACAGCACAGAGAATCGCCACTTTTCAGGTAGTATAAAGTCCCTTCTCTAATTAATTTATTACCCTAAAAGTAGAATGCATCATTTGAACAACGGCAGTAGAATACCGAAGGAACAAAGTCGGTAGTCAAACCCGGGAAGACGTGAATCTTGCTGAAAAATGTCAACTTTTATTTGGGATACTGGCACGTCATATCTTTCAATGATGTTATGGTGACGGCCATAGAATTTCTCGAGGGATGAAATTAACATAGGTTGAACAAATCCCTGACTAAGCAGCCTTTTGGACAGTGTTTTTGCTCTGATCAAATAATCACTGTACAAACTATACGCTCGACAGTAACGAATCAACTGTAAAATTAAAGAACCTTAGTGAGCAAGCTCACATACCCCACGCCCCCACATATTCGATAATCCCGCATTATCTAAAAATTATCAAAAATTGAAATCCAAGAAGTTTGCACATTTCTTACAGATGCACAATCATCCTGTTAAATATCTTAAAAACTGTAGGAGGATTTATCCGTGGAAATGGAGTACCCTGTAAACTTCCTATCTAATAAACTGTAGGAGGAGTTATCCAGACAAATGGTATACCCAATATGCAATATAATGCATAAAAATGACAAAGTTCAACAATGTGTGTAGTTTTCTGAAAAATCATCAAAAATCAAAATCCAAGTAGCAATGCATATTTTTGATATGTGAACAATCAACCAGCAAAATAAAAACTTCCTAGCTTAAAAACTGTAGGGGGGGTTTATCCGGACAAATGGTGTACCCTATATGCAATATAATGCATAAAAATGACAAAGTTCAACAATGTGTAGTTTGCTGAAAAATTACAAAAAATCAAAATCCAAGTAGTATGTATATTTTTGATATGTGTACAATCAACCTGCAAAATAAAAACTTCCTAGCTTAAAAACTGTAGGAGGAGTTATCCGGACAAATGGTATACCCTATATGCAATATAATGCATAAAAATGACAAAGTTCAACAATGTGTAGTTTTCTAAAAAAATCATCAAAAATCAAAATCCAAGTAGTATGCACATTTTTGTTATTTGCACAATTAACCTGCAAAATAAAAACTTCCTAGCTTGCAATTTGTAGGAGGAGTTATCAGGACAAATGGTACACCCTATATGCAATATAATGCATAAAAATGACAAAGTTCAACAATGTGTAGTTTTCTGAAAAATAATCAAAAATCAAAATCCAAGTAGTATGCACATCTTTAATATGTGTACAATCAACCTGCAAAATAAAATTTTCCTAGCTTAAAAACTGTAGGAGGAATTATCCGGACAAATGGTATACCCTATATGCAATATAATGCATAAAAATGACAAAGTTCAACAGTGTGTAGTTTTCTGAAAAAAAAAATCAAAAATCAAAATTCAAGTAGTATGCACATCTTTGATATGTGTACAATCAACCTGCAAAATAAAAATTTCCTAGCTGAAAAACTGTAGGAGGAGTTATCCGGACAAATGGTATACCCTATATGCAATATAATGCATAAAAATGACAAAGTTCAACAATGTGTAGTTTTCTGAAAAATAATCAAAATCCAAGTAGTATGCACATCTTTGATATGTGCACAGTCAACCTGCAATATAAAAACTTCCTAGCTTAAAAACTGTAGGAGGAGTTATCCGGACAAATGGTATACCCACTTGATTACAGACAGACGGACGGACTGATGGACGGACGGACGGACTGACGGACCAGTCAAAAACTATATACCCTCCGAAACTTCGTTGCGTGGGGTATAATGAACACTCCATCGGCTGGAGAGGTAGGTATATTGCTGCTAAGAAAGGGAAAGTTCACAATTTGGAAATTAAAATCATCACGCTTGTCATGTAGCTTAGATTTCAAACGTCCATTTTCGACAATATACAAATAAAAGATCTCGGTACGAAGCTGAAGTAGGTGTTTCAGTTGTTTCTTTAATTTCAAGCTCATTTGGATAGGTCTGATGTAAATACTCCTTAAATTTAGGATTATTAAGAAAAAGTACATCGTCTATGTGGCGGAAGCTGAAATTAAAGGACCAGGCTAAATGTTTCTGTTTTCTTTGAATAACACTTGTAAAAACTTGGCCTCGTAAGGGTAAAGGAAAATGTTAGATTGAAATCATTCATTTTTTTTAATTAATGGTAAATTACAAGGAAGTACACATGAGTTATTAAAAAGTAATGCTTTCTGAGTTATTTAAAATAAGAAGAGTAAATGCACTTGAGTCAAATTCTTTACAAATACATAGTAAAACAAAGCAATGGAACAATACTTTATTGTTGTTCTTCATTTAGAAGTCACCATGAAGCCTTGAACAATGAGTTTTGCTCATGCCCTGTAGCAAGTCCAAGACTTCACCCGTTTGAGCGGAATTCACTAATAGATGTCTAGCAATTCCACATCAATGTCGCTTTACCTATGGATGCGGGTACAAATTAGATTGAAACAAATCCAAAATAAAGAAATAAATATGTCATTGTGTAGAATACAAGTCAAAGCTTTTGTGCGTTGCGGTCCAAAATCTACAGTTACTTCGGTATTTGTAAGTTTTTATCACATGACTGATATGCTTGTTGATTTCGTTCGTCTCCAGGCTTTTTACCAACCAAGTAGTCATTACTTCGATGCTGATCTGAAAACTGAGTATTTAAATTTAAGAAATTTAGATTTTGGCTTTTGATTAAGATTCTGTCGTATGTTGTACGGATTTTCCTTACTAGTCTCTCCCTTTGATCGATTCGGACTTTTGTTGTCACTTTTTCTCTATTGAGTATTTTTCTCGGATCACATTCAGTCATGTTTCGGGCTATTGGTAATCCCTTAGGCTTTGTATGCTTTACAGAAGAATTAGAGTCAATTAGAGAATTGTATTTCATAAGATTTTACAGCCCAATATATACTGCAGCCGATTTTATGTTAGGAAATACCTAAACTTTTGGCTATGGAACTTTAATATTTTGTTGTCTTTTTGACACAATAACACTTAGCCTTCTTTATAAAGGTATTTAAGTGACATATAAACTATCTAAATTGCAATTTGCAGGACTAACAAGATGCATTTTACTATATGTAGCTAGATTTCTATTTGCAAGTAATGACCGATTTCATCTAAGATAATCAATTCGATCATTTCATCTGATTTGCAGCTTCGAAATCAACCTTGAAATCAATTTGTTGGCGGCCATTTTTGGAATTGCAGCCATTTAAAAAAGAATTGCAAAAATTTCCTTCTCCCATCTTATTGAACATTTATATAAAATATGAATACATTCCGCAATGCAGTTCCTGGGATATTGAATCCCTATTTTTTTAACGTAAAATGGGGATCATCTTGAAAACGTCAGCCATTTTGATTGATTTTTCTTCATTAAAATCACTTTTCTTTTATCTGATCCAAGTACATACTTATTTTCATTTCAAAATAATCGATCAGACAAATTGAAGAAAAAGAATCAAAACAATAACGATCAGAAGAAACTTAGAATAACAATATGCCAATCAGACACATGAAAAAAAAACATTTATATAGTTTGAGTAAGCTGCATGTCCTGTCCCTTTTTTCATCGAATTAACATGGTTGTGTTCATTCATTAGAAACTTTCGTTTATTAGTTATTTTTAGCATTTTCATTAGCGTGTTTATTCGAAAATAAGTTGCAGAGAAGCATATTCCCAAGTTTACTAAATTTTACAGACAGCTTTGATTTCATCGTTTATCGACAAATGTCAGTTTTGTTTGTATTAGAACAAATATCAGTTGAAATAAATTGAATTATTTAAACCTGTCTTTCATGTTTCCGAAAGCCAATCGAATGAATGCATTGGTCATTTGATGTTGTTATACATTCTTAATGAGTTTATGTCTGCGAAAATTTTTTGGGGAAAATAGCGAGAAAATAATGAAAATATATATACATGGACATGAAAACGTTTCCTACATGGGAAATACATGCAAGTACTATTCAAGATAAAATTTGACTATGTATTCTTTTAACTAAATTATAGATATACGACATTGTAAAATTAAGAAATAATTCATTACAGGTATATGGTTCTTGGAAATTTAACCATGGGTTTTGCCTTTATATTCGAATTTAATCCAGAGCGTTAGCGTATTATGACTTTGCAAAATCCGATTACATAAGTTTTAAACTGACTAGCATATAGGGATGCACCCGGTAACTTTATAAGCCTTACCCCTCAGATATTCTAATTTATAGTTTCATCTTAATTTCTTCATATCCCCATGCACCTGCCCGAAAAAGCTCTAATTGATCATTCCAAGCAGGTCTCTCGAAATTTATAGGATATAGATTCAATATTTAATCTTTGCAATCAAGAAAATTCTAAAAGTAAATTTGTGAAGAGGTGGCAAAGAGATAGATAGGTGGGTTAACAATATAATTCTGGAAAGAAATGATATTTGAATGCATTCACTGTATCGTCATGACTGTCATCGCTAGCTGTAAAAAGAATTTTGAAATTAAAGAGCCATGTCGTCAAAATACACTTTGTATGCCTTGAAATCACAGCAAAAATTGATACATTGGAAAAAAACTGGTTGTGAGAAACCCTTCGGGTAGTTTTGAGTTTGATTTTCCGTCCGTAGTGCGACAGTGTTCTACCAGCAGACTAGACTCCCTGAGCTAGCCGGCAGTTTAGCGGCGAATACCCCTTGACCCATCTTTCAAATTTACGTATTTTCTCTCCTTTCAGGATAGTGGTAATGGAATTGAGTAAGTAGTCTACCTGTATTGGGTTTTATTCAAATGTTTTTATACATTTTTGTACTATAGGGAAACGGGGCAGATAAAAGAAAGGTTTTGGGTACCAATCCAACGGTTTAACCCTACCGCTGGCTTTTGCTGGTTCCAGTACCTATCGTTGTGTATGTTTGTCTTTTGTCTTATACATGTTTTTCCGGTGTGGTTACCTGGCAGTCCGGTGTAGTTTCCTGGCAGATTGTGGCATGTAATAATAATTTTCGGCCATTGTGGGTGTTTCTTGTTTTCCATTCTATTACATGATGTAATTATAAGAGAATTTTATAAGCCGAATTATAGCCAGAAGCTTGCTTTTGACCATCAGATTGCTTGTTAGGGATAAAAAAAGCATTTTGTTGATATGAGTACCACACCAAAATCTGGAAATATTAGGAAACAGGTTTTCTATTGACACGTGTGTTTCATTACAGCATCATGTATCAAGCCGACAGTGAAGTGAACATAGGCCCTAATTTGTTAAGCTTTTGAAGTATTATAATGCCCTAAGCTCTGATATGAGTTTGTTTGCGCGTGTTTTGTTATATGCAGCTGTTATCTCAATATTTTTTAGGAGTAACTCTCGCCAGGGCTGACCGGTCACGTCTCCAGCTGTTGCTTATGGAAATACCATGTAAACGCGGTGTAGTCACTTCAAAAATGCGAATAAGCATGACCGCCAATCATTTAAGACATGCGTAGTCCCACTTGTCCCTTCAATTATTATTTCTGTCATTATTTGTATTCTTGATTAACTTCTTCTCGTCCCTATACAGCTGACATATTGCTGACTGTATGTAAAACCTTAACCCATCAATCATTCAATTACAGTTGTTACTTTTTTATTATTATTATGCATGTTCAAAGAAACCCAACTCCGATCCGCCCTTGGTGTGGGGTTTCCTCACCGTTCATTGAAGATCTTATGGTGGCTTTGAGTTGTTATTACTCCCCTTTGGGTCGTTGTCTCTTTGACACATTCCCCGTTTTCCCTCTTTTTCCTATTAGTCCGTTTGCTAAGTGTTGTTCTCTTACAAATCACCTTTTTAAGATTTTTCCCTATAAAGTCAATAATTTTAAATCTGC
>MJUU01058996.1:49065-71204 GCA_002080025.1 Modiolus philippinarum | reverse complement strand
CAGTTTTGACATAATTTTGTAAATGGCGGTCAACAACAATTTTTAAAAGCATATTTTTAAGTTACCACATCAATATTTGTTTGGATACCAAATTTCATTGAAATTGAAAAATGTTGAATTTTCCTGCTTTTTCAGTGGCCATTTTGAAAATGGCAGTCAACAAACAATTTTCAACACGACTTTTGAAGTCGCAACATCAATATCCACTTGGACACCAAATTTCATTGAAATCAGACAATGTTGAATTTTCCCGCCTTTTTTGGCAGCCGTTTTAAAATGGTGGTCAGCAATAAATTCTCAACATCAGTTTTGAATTGACAACTATCCACTTGGAAACCAAATTTCATTGAAATCGGACAATGTTGAATTTTCTCGCCTTTTTTTGGCGGCCATTTTAAAATGGCGGAGAAGGAACAATTTTTAACATTGGTCTGAATTTGCGACATCAAAACCTATTTGGAAACCAAATTCCATTGAAATTGGACAATGTTGAATTTTCCCGCCTTTTGTGACAGCCATTTTGAAAATGGCGGTCAACGAACAATTTTTAACATTGGTTTGAATTTGTGACATCAAAACCTATTTGGAAACCAAATTCCATTGAAATTGGACAATGTTGAATTTTCCCATCTTTTTTGGCAGCCATTTTGGAAATGGCGGTCAACGAACAATTTTCAGTATCTGTTTTGCAGTTGCAACATCAATATCCACTTGGAAACCAAATTTCACTGAAATCGGACAATGATGAATTTTCCCGCCTTTTTTGGAAGCCATTTTGAAAATGGTGGTCCACGAACAATTTTCAACCATTTTGAAAATGGCGGTCAAGGAACAATTTTATACACCAGTTTATAAGTTGCGACAGCATGGCAAACATTTTAATCAATTTACACTTAACCTTCACCTTCTCTAGTTATGGAAATAAAAGACGACAAAATATAAAAATTTGAAAATTCCTTGAAATAGGGCAACAAATCCTACAAAGATTTTTGGATTTTCTTCAAAATTTCAGGGATGGTAGATCTTGATATGCTGAACCTTTTTGCAATTTACACTTGACCTCTATCTGTTACACTTTTTGAAATACAAAAAAAAACAAATAAAAATTTGGAAAATTTTACGGAAAAAGGGCAATAACTCCAACACTAGTTTTCGGATTTTCTTCAAAATTGCAGGGAGGGTAGATCTTAACATGCTGATTTTTTTCACTTACAATAAAATTTTTGATATCTGTAACGGTTTTCGAGTTATTTGCAAAAAAAATGCAATGTACCCCTTTGTTCTATTTTCAGTAACAGCAGCCATGTCGGACTAATTGAACACAATTTTGAAACTGTTTACCCTGGTGATGATTCAGGTCAGGTTTGGTAACAATTGGTTGTGGCTTCTGAGGAGAAGATTTTTTAAACTGATGACAAAAAGTATCAAATTTCTTAAATTTGACCAATAAAGGGAAAAAACTCCTATATGGGTAGTAAGATTTTCTTCAAAATTTTAAGGTGGGTAGATCTTGATATGCTGAACATTTTTTGCAATTTAAAGTTGACCTCTATCTGTTATAGATTTTGGGATAAAAATAAAGAATATCAAAATTTTGAAATTTCCCGGAAAAAAGGGCAATAACTCTAAGACGGGTTTTCGGATTTTCTTCAAAATTGCAGGGCAGGTAGATCTTGTCATGCTAATAACTTTTACCCATGTCAGATTTTTGTTATCTGTAATGGTTTTTGAGTTATTTGCCAAAAACAGCAATTTACCCCTATGTGCTATTTTTAGTAACAGCAGCCATTATGTTTGGTCCTCGGACTAATCGAACACAATTTTGAATCTAAATACTCTGGTGATGATTCAGGGCAAGTTTGGTTAAATTGGCCAAGCGGTTTCAGAGGAGAAGATTTTTGAAAAAGTTTACGACGGACGGACGACGGACGCCAAGTGATGTCAATAGCTCACATGGCCTTTAGGCCAGGTGAGCTAAAAACACAAACAAGACAAAAGACAAAGATAAACAACAATAGGAAATCGAGACAGCCAGACTTTGTACCGGCACAAGCAAAGGCCAGTGGTAAGGTTAAACCGCTCTATGGGTACCCAAATTTGTTGATTGATCTTTTTATGTTTCTCTTTTATTATATTTATCAAATGATAAGACAAGTGGACAAAATAAATAAAATGCAAGAGAATTATAACTAATGATACTTACCTTTCCGGAGCACCTGATTTTTCTCCCGTTTTTTAGAGTTCACAATGTGAATGCTTTAGTTTTCTGTGATATATTTGAATACTATTGGTATTTTGTGGGTATGTTGTTTCTTTGGTCTTTCGTCTAAAGGAATTCTTTTAACGTGGAGTTATGAAAGACACATGTAGTTGGTTCATTCGGTATTTCTCTATTGTTTAAAACAACATAATTATTTAATCATTTCAACATCATCATTTAATCATTTCAACATCATTATTTAATCATTTCAACAATCGAGAAGCCTTTCCCTATCTCTTCATTGAATTTATTGCCGGAACAAAAAAAAAAAAGCATTTCTGGAGCAATAACACGTGATACTTCTCCTTGACGTGAACTTTCAAAGCTTTATCTGTAGATTTACTGCTAAGTCCAACAAATGAAACTTTGTGTTTATAATATTCATTAAAAATTCTACTAAATATTGAATAATATTTTGATTAGATTTGTAGTATTTCATCTTTATATGATAGCGAAATTTTTTTTTAAATCAAAGATTGATTTATGATTTAAATTTTACCTCCAGTATTTCATAAATTTCATATATTTAATCATAAAATAGTTTGCCATTTCAGTGACATATTAGTGTCTGTAATCTGTTTCCCTTAACATTCAACATAGCTCTACCCACAAAGAATTGTGTGCATGGAGACCACTCACTAATAATTGTTGGAGGAATATATCCGTCAAATTCTTAAGTTAACTGCGGTAATTGTTAAAATTGGATGGTATATGTACAGAATGGCTTCGCTGTTATTATGCATAGGCAGGCAGAGAGGCTCGAAATTTCTTAATTACACAAGCCGATTTTCAGTTAGAAGTCAGTCTTTTATTTTTTAAGTTTAGGGTATGGCTCCTTGTAAGCTGGCATCTGAAAACAGGAAAGATATGCTATAGAAAATAGGGACATAAAATTCATGTTCACAACTCTAGTTACAAATTTCAATTTAACAAATTCAAGTTGCCCGCCAACATACTCAAATTGAATAACAGGCCAACGCAATAACCTTATAATCATCTTACTTAATACTGAATCGAATTATGAAAAAGACAGGAAGATTATTGTGAGCTGCTATGAACAAACCCCGTTCGATATGGAAATATTATTCAGAAGAGATAATGCAAAAATGCAGATTTCGAAAACAAGGTGTTAAAGATATTTTAATTTTTACCGTCTTAATCTTCTTTCATTCTTTATCATAGATTTTTTAAATTAAAACTATTTATCTTTAAAGTATTTCTATTAAAATTTGTTCTATGATTGGAATGTTAAATAATAAGTTGTGACAAACTTATTTGTCTGATACAATATAAGCATGTAGTTTTTATTGAAGTTCAAGAAAACTTGAAGTAACTTCAAAGAAAAAAATAATAGCTTTAATTCCTTTCGATGTAAGTTATTGAGCGATAAAAACAAGCGTAATTTTTGCGTTTTTATTAAGATGTTTACACAACAATGTAAAGAGTGATGTCTTAGTTTTGCTTTGAAATTTGTTTTTAAAACTTATGTTTTGTATAGTTTTCGATTTAGAACGGACACAACGACCATACACTGAGAAATTGCAGTTTGTTACAAAATCAAAGGTCCGTTATTTAAATATGCATAAGATGACATTATATAAATTTTCTGTTTTAAGAGGATTTTTACTTAGTGTCATTATTGTGGTTTGTGCTGATCTTAAAATATATAGACATAGGGACAAAATATTTTGTTCCATTTATTTTACCATACCTTTACCTAATTGGCAGACGTGTATAGAAGTTTGTTCACGGATATCCGTTTGTCGATCTGTAAATTTTATGGCAAATACAACGACATGTCACATCAACGACGATGTTCCGTCTTCAACCATCACAGATATGACATACAGTCCTGGGGACAGTTTTGTGATCATCTCAGCAACCTCAAACGTAAGTTCAATTTTAGAAACATGTATTTTAGATACATGTCAAAGTATTGAATCCGAAATTGAACAAAAATACAGACGAATATACTTACAATAATATTTATAAACTAGATTATTTTGCAATGGCGGGCGAAAGCCGATGTGACCCAGAAGACCAATTCGATTATTCCATCGCATTCGGAGCCTGCATTTCTACCTTGAAATCAATTTTTTTCGAAATCTGACACTTTGAACTCAGGCTTTAGAAACACTACGATTCCTGCAAGTTAAAGAACTTTAGAAGAAAGCTCTTTTTCAGGTGATCAGGTACTAGGCTTAAAATGTCGTTCTTTCGACCTCAACCCGCTTTTGCAGCGTCAATCAGAATTTTCATTCACATGGACTTTACCATACCCCAAATTGATAAATAATTTACAAACTCGCACTTGATATAGCTCAAATATTGCTGAGTAGTTGTTGAACAGTATTCAATCAATCCAAGCTGTTTTCTTGTATTTAGTATTTAGTATACATCTTTATTATCTTGGAAAAAGCAGTGGTGTTTTGCACTTACAGCATAATATAATACAGATGAGGGTCCTAATTGAAACGGTATCACTTTACTCTGTAAGAAAGTTTTAAAGCTTATCCACAAGGTAAAACGCACGTTTATAGCAAAATTCAAGCGGTTTACAAAATATTCATTTTTTAGAAATAAAGCTTTGTCTGTTAAGTTTATGTTTGTCCATAAGTAAGGTCACATGGATGCAGCATTGCTCGACATCTAACAGTGAATTCTGCTCAAACCGGTGCTAGGGGCCGTTTTGAACTTACAATGAGGTATAAGTACAACCTCTTGTTGAAGGCATTATGGTGACTTCAAGATGAAGAACAACCACAAAAGTGTTGTTCAATTGCATAGATTTATCATAAGCAATGAAAGGATATGGAGTTAATGCATATGAGACAAAATCTCTACAAATACATGGTAAAAAGCAATGGAACAACGCTTTTATTGTTGTTCTTCATCTTGAAGTCACCATGAGGCCTTCAACAATGAGCTTTGCCCTTACCACATAGTAAGTTCAAGACGGCCCCTAGCACTGGTTTAAGCGGAATTCATTGCTAGATGTCGAGCAATGCTACATCCATGTTTATTCTGGCCATAGATGCGGTATTGTCAACAAACATTAAGTAAACTGGCAAAGTGTTCTTGCAATCACTGTCATCCGTTGCCCGACAAAAGCACCAGTTCCCCCAGCTGGTGGACAATAACAACAAATTGACAAACACAGGGCACTCATCAAGTCGAATGTGAGAAAACTATATAAATTAGTGAGATGTGGGCAATATTAACAAGTGGTCAGATCACATTTTGAAATTACAAAAATAGAATGCCGAAATTCGAAAGTGTGATAGTGCATCCATATGAGAAATATTCTCAAGCACAAGTTCACATACCTGAAATGTATATAGAGCATACATCTCTCGCACGGGGAATCTTTTTACGGACTCCACACTGCAGGAGAGACAAACTCCTGTCTAAAATAAGCAATGGAGGGATATGGAATTATTATGTATTTGAAGAAACGTTGTCTTATTTGCATTTACTCAATATCCCCTTATTGTGACACTCCAAACTGATGTCCGAACGAAAAAATAAAAATTGTGGATATTTTAATGACAATGATACGTGAAAGATGAAGTACACAGAATATTTGACTCACAACAATAAGCATGTTGCAACATCTCTAATAAAAATGAAAATCAATATAAGAGTAGGTACCACCGTACATTAACATGCCTTTTCAAATACTTTTTTTGTAGAATTTACCTGGCAATTGTGAAACAAGTGGTATGTGTAAAGAGGCTGCATCTGGATTTACTTGTTTACCATTAGATGGTAAGTGTCACTTCGGAACAAAGGTTGAAGTGTAACATGCGTTTCCCTATTTTCTTAAAACTAACTAACTGCCCGTGCACACCCCTATCCTTTGCTGATGTTGGATTTTCTTTCAGACATTTTTATTGCCTTTTTGTTCACTATCAGATGTTTGGTTAATGGACTTACAAATGTTTTGATATGATTTTCATCGAAGAGACTTGATTTGTCGAAATGGCCATATGTCGAATTTTAATTTACAGTTACTGCGATACTTTGGTATTGAAACTCATAGTTTTTATATATTTGATATATTTGAAACACGTTTACAGAATAAAGCCCTAGTCACACTGTCACGTTTCAACGCTCCTGTTTTACTACGTTTCCGAAACGTAGCGATTAGGTTATATACGTAACAAAGCGTAGCGATGCGTAGCCGCTGTATATGTAGCGATACGTAGACACATTTATTATTGGTTCCGTTTGTATTGGTTTGTCCAAAACAAACGTGGCCCAAAATCGATACATTCTGCATACGTACTAAAACGTATTGGACCGTAGAAAGAACGTACTGGTGTAAACCGTACTTGATACGTAGAAAAACGTAGTACAGAGTTGTGAATACGTTTCACTACGTTAATACTAGGTTTTGCCACGTTCACGTACGTTCTTTCAGGTTAAAGTCTACGCCTTACTACGTTTTATGAACAGTTCACTAGGTATTATCGCGTCCTCTTACGTAAAACTACGCTTTACTACATATTACTACGTTTAGAAATAAATGTGCATGTTTTTCCACCACCATATTCCGGAAATATTTTATTCAAACAACCCAAATCAAGCCCTTGCCATACTTTTTTAACAGTGAAACATTATTCAATAACTCCAATTGCTATTGTAACGTCCAGTTTCATTGGTCAACGTCACGAACAACAACGAAGTTTTTTTCTCGATAAACGCTTCTTGCCCATTAATTTGCTCAAAGGAAAAAAAGTGCAGTATATGGTGACGTCAAATTTAAGGAAAACATTGTTTTAAGTTGTAAGGATCAGAGTTGTAGGAAATAAAAGTAATTTTGGATGACTTTATGCAAACGTAAACGCGACTTTTCACTCACAAACATTACATAGAGTCCTTCGGACTTTATTCAGTTTTGAGTGAGTCATCGATATACTCCTCCAAAATTACTTATGAAAAAGACGCATGCGTTTTTCCAGCATTGGACACAAGTTAATGTATGGTCGTCAAAGAGTTTTCTACAAATATATGTTCGAATATCTTATTTACAAATGTCCTGAATTCCGATGAAACAGTGCGATGCATCAACCTATTATAAATCAATTTAACTGTTAGTTATGCAACTTTGGGGTTTTTGTGTTCTTATATATATGAGTCAAGAAGTTTCTTCTCATTGGAATATGTATTCAGAACATGTATTTCAGCACTGGCAAAAACCAGCTTTGTACTAATAACTACATCAAAATAAGAATAAAATTTTAAAAGAATAGAAATAAGACCTAAAAATTTTTATTCTTTTCACTTTGCACTTCGAAAACTGAATGATATGGGGAAGCAAGGTAAAAGGAATTTGGTGCAAAAATAGTGTGTTTTTTTTTCTTTTTTTTCATCTAACACATTTTTACTGGACATTGCAAAAAACTTATTTTCCGTCTTTCTAATCAAGACATCATTGTTATACACTAGCGAAAAGTACCAGAGCAGAAAACATACACCAGCATGGAATATTTGAGCAAAAATATACACAAGCATGGAAAACCGGAGCAAAAAAGACGAAAGGGAAATATCTAGAATCGATTTAGAGTCGAAAAGAAAATGTGTCCATGGGACACGGATCATGGACACGGATGCCCCCGACAGGTATATACCGGTAAACAGAAAGAAGATGAATCACGGACTTGAAAAGGGGAGACACGGTACAACTCATCATTCCAAAGCTTCAGGCCAGTTATTAAATCATTCCTTCATACACAAGCTGAGAAGTCCTTGACGAAAAATTCAAACGTACGTACGTACGTTCGGACGGATAGACAAGGGTAAAACTTAATGACCACGTCGCCTAACATACTGCGGGGGGGCATAAAAATGAATTCAGGTAAAACATAAATTGAGACGTCATGACAGAGACAGATAAACAAACAAAGGAACAAATCGCAACAAATTAAAAGTACTGGTACTACATTTCCACTATACGTATCATCATGTGCTTAGGTAAGATAGGAATGCTCTGCTTCAGGCGTTTGGTATTCGCCATTTTCTAAGCTTAGACAAAAAACCCTTAAAAAGTTTTGAAATGCACCGGTAATCTCAGAGCATATAGAAAATTATAAGGACAAATCCATACCACAAGGAAAACTAACGACGACAGAATTTACTTCTTACTGTGTAATATACAATACAACATATATAAAGGCTCTAATCATGAAACGAAAGAGTATAACGTAGAGAATTCAGTATTACACCTTTATTACTATATTTATAGATATGCTCCAAGGACGAAAGTGCAAAGCAGGATGGGAAAAATTCAAAGGCAGCTGTTATTATTTTGGAATGACGAAAAAATCATGGAACGAAGCTCAGGTATTTCGCCTGCCTAATTGTCTATTTTTTGTCTCGCCCGCGACGCAAGTTGTTGTAAGTGGGACATAGGCGTAAGCGATAACGTTTAATAAATACAAGGATATTTTGAAATCCCTTTGATCTAGGAACATCATATTTGGTCGAGGGACAGTACTAGTCAAGTACCACGCGACAGGCATAAAATTATATGCCCTTGACCTTACTCGTACGGTCCAGTGACCACGTTAAGTTTAAAAGTCCATTTCTCAATTATAAGTGGTATGTCAATAATATTTACTTTTTAGGTTGGTCTTGGGTAGTTAATGTAAGTCGGGCTTATGAGTTTGGTCCTTGAAATCATTTTTGCGGTCTATTGGCCATGTCACGTTTCTCTGCGTTAGTCCATTTCTCAAAAACTTAAGAGGACACATTTAGTTTACTTGATTAGATATTTTACGAATAACAGAATAACAAAATACGGAGGTTATTTTATTGGATTTAGGTTCTGCATATGCGCGTTTTGACAACTCATTTCCCATCGGTGCAGATCAAATCGAAACATTTGGAAATCCATGAACCGAAATGTGTGTAAACGCTGATAGAGAACAAATTGCCAACAGGATCTAAATAGGAAAGCCAAAATTAGCAACAGACAGAGCTATGGAAGAGGGAGATACTCCTTAGGTTGGAACAAAATTTTCTGAAAATAAAGATATTTCAATTTTCAAATAAAATCGATTTTCGGGCCAGCACTGAAGTACTGGCTACTAGGTTGGTGAATACCCTCGCGGACTAACAGTCCACCAGCAGAGGCATCAGCCAAGTGGTAACAAATAACAAAATACCGAGGTAACTGTGAACTAAGATTCTGCATATGCGCACGAAAGGATATGGAGTAAATTAACATGACACCATAACACATATCTAATTCCAATTGCAATAAATTTTAATGAGATGTATGGCCATTTTGGAAATTAGTTCCTCATCAGCAGCACAAGAACATAGGAAATCCACAATTCAAAAAAGGTTACGTGTGTCAAACTAAACGAAATCCAAGTAATCAGTAATATCATACAGCCAAGTATAAAAATTTAACCTTAGATTTTATAATTTACATAAATTTAGATATTAGTTATAAACAAAGTGTAGACATGAGATATAATCCATTTCTCAATAACTATAAGTGGTAGGTCAATGATATTAAGTAAGTAGCTTGGTCTTGGGAAGAACATTACAGACTTCGACCTTCGTCCTTGATCTCGGGCTATTTAGCATGTTTAATTTCTTGGTATCTCAATGATATTTTGTATGCGAGTTGGTTGTACATTACAGTGCACTATATGACTTATGTCTGTGACCTCAATTTCTTTGTCTAGTGATCATATCTCGTTTCTCATCGATCATGATATATTAATGGTAGGTAATGTAATTTGGTATGTGGATTGGTCTATGGCAGTACATAATTGCCTGCTATATGTATTTATTTCACAGTCTAGTGAGCATGTTTAGTTTTCTGATATAACAAAATACCGAAGTTACTGTAATTGGACTTTCTGCATATAAGCATTTCGACAACTCATTTCTTTTCAGTGCAGATCCATTCAAAACATTTGGAAATCCAAATATCAAATTGTGTGTAAAATCATACGGAGAACAAATTACGAATGGAATCTGAATCGGAAAGCCAAATTGGAATAATTTAAAGAAAATATAGTATATCATGAAACAGAACCTTGTGACACTTTGCACTGTTCCTGGTAACTTAGTCTTGTTTATTTTGTGTGGGAATACAAATCTCTTTTCCATAATTATTCGTAAATAAAGAAACCATACATTTTTATATTGTACTGTGCTATTTTTTGTTTCCATTTGTTTACTTTCGAGAAAAATATACAATAATCAAAGTGATCATTGATCAGTTACAACTCATATTATGTTTTCAATTATCTATTTTAAAACAATTAATGATACAACAAATTAGAACTAACTACAACACATCTGTTTGTCATATTGCAAGATTTAGTATCGTACTTCTTAAACAAAAATATAGGGGTCACCGGGCCCCTTTCTTTTATATATTTTTCTTTACCCACATGTTTGGCAATCAGTGTGTTACTTTTTTTGATTTCCAGAAAAGAAATTTGCATATGTGTACTCAGTACCAATTAAAATACACTGCATATATACTCTTTTTATGGAAATGATAATCAATGATATATTTTTTTCTTAATTTAGAAAAGGTGTTACCTTTTCACTCAGGAATGTAACACAAATGCAAAATAGGATCGGAAAACAGCGGAAAACTCCAAGGCTTCCTTCGGTAAATAGCCATGAATAGTTGGTTAAATCATATTTCTTTTTTAATGTAACAGTGACAGTTACTGCAGTTTCAATGCCTTTCTTTCTCATCATCCAATTATTTGTCTTTTGTTCACCAAGAGATATGTTAAAACACATAGAATTCATGTATTAGATTAAGCATTCTTTCCTTAACAAATTTTGAATTGGCCTTGGTTCCTTAGATTGTATATGTTCAGCTCCTATCCATCAAAATCGCCTGATAATACCAAATAGGAAAAAGAAGGGAAACGGGGACAAAATTTGTCTAATGTTCCATTTTGCTTGTTGCTCGATGTTTGATCACAGAATCCAATTTTTTTATATTTATTTTTTTGAGGCTCTGGTATTATATTAACTCATGAGACATGAAGTGTTAACATTTACAAAATTTTAATTTTTGATTGTTATATTGCTTATTGTTCAAACTTTCTATTCCGTTCGAAATGTTTGATAATCGTTTAGAAAACGACTTATTGATAAAGTTGTTTGTTGTGATTATATATTACTATTTGTTATACCTTATAATATTTTCCTTATATAAATGCATTGTGAAAAAAATCGACAATTTGTCTGTTTTATTTCTCAAACCAAAAAAACGATCTGTTGACCAGTCAACAGTTTTCAGTCTGTTAACCGAAACCGATCTGTAGACCACCTGCCTTATTTTGATTGGTTCAAAAATATCACGCCCATATCAAATGATCTCCTGTCGTCTGCATAACCAAACTGGTGATGTGAATTGTATTCAGATGAAATGGGGCATATTCATTAAAAAGTATAACAAAACAGTTATAGAAAAATAGAAGGGAAACGGGGAGTATGTCAAAGAGACAACGACCCAAAGGGGAGTAATAACAACTCAAAGCCACCATAAGATCTTCAATGAACGGTGAGAAAACCCCACACCCAACGGCAGGTCGGAGTCGACCCCTGAACAAAGAGCAATCAAGTCCAGCGAAATAAACATCATCCTAGACTCCTATAGATATAAAGTAAACTAACTAGAAAAAGGACAAGACACACAAAGGCTTAATAAATTCCTGACTTAAGACAAGCGCAGACTCTCTGACAGAGGACAGACCCTCTGACTAAACTGTTGCACCCCGCCTTCGGCTTCGTGCATCAATTCAGTCCTGAGGTCAAACAAAACAGCTGTTCTTTCCGGACCCAGTCAATAACTGTATATTGTGGAGAATTTAGTATCAATATTTTGTCGTTTTAGAAAGCCTGTCAGGATAAAGGATCATCCCTGGTAAAAATTGAAGACCAATGTGAACAAGAATGGCTAGCTAAAATAGATACGGGTAAATATGTACACGTAAAGTTTGCAAAATGTATACTTATTCATACTTATTGCATAAAATTTATTAACGAATTAAAATGTTAAGCAACAAATAATACAAAAAATGAACTTATATCTTTAGGTGGTATTTCAGTAACTAGACTTCTGTGCAGACAGAAATATTTTTAGGACCAAAAAAAAAACAAAAAGATTTCCACTGCAAAAAGGAAATTAGATCCAAAAGTGTCCTCAATCAGTTTATATGCAGCTAAGTCTTGTATTGGTGCATAATTAGTAATGTGTCCGATAAACTAAAGGCAATAAAAACATCAGGAATGCCTCCTCATAATGACGTGTTGCAAAACTTGCAGTGTTTCTTTGTTTTCAAAATTATAATTTCAACCGAAATTGCCATTTTACTTCCATTCTGTTTTTTATGTTCTCTCTCTCTCTCGGATTTTCGGTGGATGGCTTCCAAATCCTTTCATTTGATTATCTTCCTTGATGAGACACAAGTTGTATCTTTGCTTCTATAAGAAAAGATTTATTTAGTTATTCCTTATATAAGTATTCGTGAGAGTAAGATATGCGTTTCCATATATTTAATTCAAATAATGCAATCAACATTGAAATAATTACTACTTCTGTTATCGTTGAACATTATATCCTACGTCTCTGCTTACATTCACTGTCAAAATTCTGTGAATGTTCTTTATGGATACTCGTTGATCGAAATTAATACATCAATTACTGTCTTTAGTCTTCCGTCTTCTGGTGTTCTTGCTTTTGCTTTGGCTCTGGACTTTGATTTCTGTAATCTTGTGCTTTGGTCCTTCGGTATTCTACTGCCGTTGTTAAATAGTAAAGGGATATGGAGTAAATACAAATGAGACAAAGTCTTTCGAATACATGGTAAAACTAAGCAATGGAACAAAGCTTTTACTGTTGTTCTTCATCTTGAAGTCACCATGAGGCCTTAAACAATGAGCTCTACTCATACCTCATAGTAAGTTCAAACATGTTATGAAAAATCAACAATGATTCATTGAGCAGTTGATCCTATTTTTTAAACATACACTTCCGTATGCCTTTCAACTCGAAAAAAAAATAGCTTTATTATTATCTGAGGACATGATCTTGTGACAGGGGTAACACAAATGCAGCAAACACAAGATAATATAATACAAAAAAATGAAAAAGAACAAGACATTACAAAAAAATAAGCAACGACGGTTTGAATACCTTACTGAAGGGCTAATTAGCTGTTCATGAAAGGTTAGTATAATACCTTGCGTAAAGTACTCGTCAAATTACAAGTTAAAAATAAACAATGAAGGGATATGGAGTAAATACAAATGAGACAAAGTCTCTACAAATACATGGTAATAATAAGCATTGGAACAGCGCTTTTATTTTTGTTCTTCATCTTGAAGTTGCCATGAGGCAAAAAACATTTTTCAGTTGAGAAACAAAATTAAGATCTATTAAACATTTTCGATAGTCATATGAGGAAAACCATGCTAAAGGTTTCTATCTTCTGTAAACGCAATTTCAGTTTCAAATTTGTTTAAAGCTTTGAGACAGTAATTTTTTCCTTTGACCCTGTAGATACTTAAGGCACAATAATTAAAGGTTTTGAAATATTGAGGCCTTAGTTAGATACAGAGGCGCTTTCAAGATCAAAGTAAGAAATTTGGAGATTAAAGTTTAAATTTCCTAGATAAAAGCTGGAAATCCTACGACTAAGTTGACATTTTAAAAAATGGGGGAAAATGCATTAATTCGCTTCATTAGTTGGAGATATGAGAAAAAAAAACAGAAGCACACTACTGAAGGGTCAAAGTCATCAGGCTTGTCCTGAGGTTTTGCCTCAAAACATTCAGAGTTTTATAGAAGTTTAACCTATAGTATATTGCTAATGGTGATGTATAAGTAGCTTTCTGAATACAAGATCAAAATAATCCTCAAATGGGTGATTAATTAACAAAATATTTCCATAATTTTCTTCTGCATTGTTCTTACCGTAAACTAGTCATTACCTACTAAAATGCATATATCGTTAAGGTGCACGTATATACAATCTACGTTAAAACCTTAACTGCCTTAACTTAAGTGAAAACCCAACCGTCAGTAAAAAGAACGAACAATCAATGGACGATGGCAACATCGGAAACACTAAGAAACAAGGACACCACTTGAGTAACGGACAGAAAAAAAAGAAAAATGAAGACACACATACAGATGAACAACTCGTACCCAATAAAAACCATGGGTGAGGTCAGGTGTACCGGTAGAGTAAGCATCTCCTGCTTCTTATAAGACACGCGCCTTGTTGAACATGTCAACGCCGGTAGTAAAGTCAAATCCTATAGTGGAAAAACAAACTTTAGTTGTAGAGGGAAAGATCTTTTGTCATCTTTTGTTATTAAGTCGGGAATAATTTTTGGAGTCTAAAAAGTAAATTAGAAGACCACTTAATTTCAAAGGTACTGAATTTAACGTTCGATTATTCTTCTTTTGTTTTCGTTTTTACATATAGCTCAAAATAAATGGATAGGAGCTAACGATATCGATATTGAAGGCCAGTGGAAATGGGTATCTGATAATTCATATTTAGATGATCAATTCACCTCTTGGAAACCAAATGATCCAAATGGAGGAACATTTGAAAATTGTGGAATTTTATGGAAATTTGCTCGCTTCAACTGGAATGATTCACCTTGCGGGCAACACAACAGATATATTTGCAAAACTTAAATTCTTTATATAGAAAGTCAGTTTTATTTCGTTTTTTTTTTTTTTTTTTTTTTTTTTTTTTTTTTTTTTTTTTTTGTTTGATTTTTTTTTTGTTTTTTGTTTTTTGTTTTTTTGTTTTTTTGTGCAAAATATATCACTTACATATAATGTATATCGAATACAATGAACTTTAGAAATAAAACACTTGATCTAACATTCTTAACAAGAGAAACCAATATCATGTCAAAGTCTATGTTGCAGAATAACTTTAATGTCTGGGAGAATGGTGATAACCGATCACAAAATATATAAAAATGTAACACTTAGTTCCAATGCATTTTTTCTTTTAATTTTGATTATTTAGCTTTACAACCGTGTCTCAATTATTTTCCCTTCTGTATCTACCAAAACAATGGCAGTAGAATACCGAAGGAACAAAGCACAAGATAAGATTACACAAATCAAAGTCCAGACACAAGGCAAAAGCAAGAACTACAAAAGACGGAAGACCAAAGACACCACATGCCCACAAAACACACGAACATTACATATAAAACACAAAAAACTAAAGCACTAACAGTGTGAACTCTCAATAAACAAGAGTGACATCAGGTGCCCCGGAAGGGTAAGCATGTCCTGCTCTGTGCACAGCACCCGTCACACTGTCAGTGGGTCAATCCAGGGTAAAGTCGAAACCGGTAATGTCAAATCAGGGAAGACGCGAATCTATCGGAAAATGTCAGTTTTTATTTGTGACACTGACATTTCATATCTATCTATGATGTCGTTGTGACGGCCATAGAATTTCTGAAGGGACGAAAGTAACAAAGGCTGAACATATCCCTGACTCGGCAGTTTTTGTGACGGTGCTTTTGCTCTTTCCACAAAGTCACTGTATGCACTGCACGCTCTACAGTAACGAATTAATTGTGAAATATATACTCCATATGCTGGGGATGCAGGTATATTGCTGCAGAGAAAGGGAAAGTTCACAATTGGAAAGTCAAAATCATCACGTTTGTCATATAATCTAGATTTCGGACGTCCATGCTCGTCAATGTACAACAAAAGGTCACGGCATGAAGCAGAATCGGGTGTATCGGTTGTCTCTTTAATTTCAAGTTCACTGTGGTAGATACGATGTAAATATTCTTTAAATCTTGGGTTATTAAGAGAAAGTACATCGTCTATATATCTGAAGCTGAAATTAAAAGTCTGGGCCAGCTGTTTTTGTTTCTGTTGTATCAGCCTTTGTAAAAACTTTGCTTCATACGAAAAAAGAAAAGGTCAGCGAAAAGGGGCGCACAATTTGTTCCCATAGAAATCCCTATTGTCTGTTGAAAAACACGGCCTCCACATTCAACAAAAATGTTGTCGATCAAAAATTCAAGCATCTTAATCGTCATTTTCACTGTATTTCTTGTTTGACTCAGTGTGGTTCTTTACAAAATATGTTTTATATTTTCCTATTACCAGATAGGAATACCTAGGTTCTCCGTTTTTGGTACAGAACGGAAATTACTGTTTTAAGTTTATTATGGGGAAGAGTTGTATAAAGGGTAGAAAAATCAAAAGTTTGAATGCTATTGCAGTATGCGAGACTGTTTGAGGAGAGCTGTTCAAGGAGATCTTTGGAATTTTTAAGAATCCACATCTGATTCACGCCGCTCGTGGAATAGGCTTTTTCGCAGTAGCTTTTTAGACCACCTCTTACTGCAGTCAGTAAAGTGGTAAGGAGTTTGGGTAGGGGCTTAGTGGTGCATCTGGCAGATCCTGCAATGAATCTCTGTTTGTAGGGATTCTTGTGAAGCTTAGGCACCCAGTAAATATAAGGGAGATAACTGTTATTCTCATCAACTTTGATACCGAATTGTAACATTATTAAAAAAAAAAACACTAGTATACTGATGACAGCTTCAGCGTTGCCAAAAGCTCAAAGCTTATGTTTATCTGTGCTGCCATTATTTCTTGATTGTGCAAATTGCTTTGGGCCGAATTAGAACTGTTTATTGAAGATATCTCCACAGCGGTAGGAGTAAGCGCTTTGACATTTACACCAATCAATAAAGCTACTTCTACGAACCCCAGTTTGATATACCATGTATCAAAATTTACATAATAGTTTTTACTAAAATAGAAAATAAGCACCGACAAACCATCTCTCATAGCAACGAGTACCATTTAGATATTTTATGACAAAAAATCAATGTAGGAAAACTTCTTGTCAAATTTCATCTCAATTAGAGGACTTTAAATTTTTCCGGCCATCTTTCTGTTTCCACGACAACGGGCGCTTTTCTTTATTTTTTCATGTGACTTTCGGTTCTGGTCATGTTACTTCTTGTGAGGACATTTCTATTCAATTTCACTTTCGGTTCCATAATGAGTTACTATGGCAACACATCGCATCAAATACTAATTCTTATGTAGTTTGTCACTAATCCTGTTATATAACTCAAAACTGAACAAAAACGTGCTTATTAATGTTTATAATTAATGAGATTAAAAGAAAACTGTTCGAATATTTACCTTGGTACTGTTTTAGGATAACAGAATAGATTTTAATTGTTTTTGCTAAGTGTTAGATAAACAAACAATAAAAGCGTTCAGCAATTGGTTGGTTACACCATGTATTTAGAGTTTTTCTCATGAACATTAACTCCATATCCTTTTATTGTATTTCTTAAAAACATTAATCAATAAGCTACACATCACTGACAAGTGTAGCCGGGCTTTGTAGGCTGGTTAGGATAGGCTTAGCCTTCCGTTCACTTAATGTCACCTCGATTTTTATGTGTGTTTCGGATTTAAGAGCTTGGGCCTGAATGCTGTGTTTTTATTTATTTTGAACGGCGGTATTTGAATAATAAATGCCGAAGTTACTGTGAATATAGTTCCTGCATATGACCATTTTGACAACTTATGTCTCTTTTGTACAAATCAAATCTAAGCATTTTAAAATCTTTTAACCGAAACATCTGTGAAAGCTGATAGAGACAGAGCTATGCAAGATTTAAACAAATGTTCTGCAATTTAGATGTTTCCCGTTCCTAATAAAATCTGTTTTCGGACAAGCACAGAAGTAATGGCTACTGATTTAATGAATCCCATCGGAGACTAACAGTCCATCAGCAGAGGCATCTCTGTTGGTGGAGTAATAGTCCCCGAGGGTATTTTATATCAAATCTGTGTTATTTTAACGGAGGGTTTCTGATAATTATATTGTGTTTTCTTCAGAGGAGTTCTCTCCTTTGGTAGTCCTTGGAGATACGCTATAAGTAATTTGGTGTTGAATATAGGGGTTTTACCTTACCTAGCTTGGAATCGTGCATCGATAGAAAATATTTCTTACTATTGACAATCATCTTTACAGACATTGCTGTTTTCGGCCTACATGTTGAAGCATTTTGTCTGAACGCATGTACACTTATTACTGTCGATGACAAAATGTGATTTTATTTTGCTAATAAACAATAAACAAATTATAAAAATGTCTTGTCCCAGTGTCATTGCACACAACTATAAGTTATATAGAACTGCATGTAATAAGCGTATCATGATCATCAATCAAACATTTGTATTATTAATCTCGAGTAGGTTACGCTGAGCAAAGCATGAGTAACTGAAACTTGGAGTTTAACTTTTCTGTAGCAATATTTCAGGATATCGGGACGAGGACAAGATAATCAATTCAAAAGATTAATTCAAAGTGAAAAAGGAAGAAAGAAATAACAACATACCGAAGCTTTAATTTCTTCAGATAGCCATTTGCACAACTTATGTCTTATCAATGCAGATAAAATCAAACATTGTAAATTCAGAATTCGAACTGTTTACAAAGGCTGATAGAGAAAGTGGAAAGGTGAAACGGGGCATAGAGTTTTTATTGCCACTGAAAAAAAGGGAGAAACTGGTAAGGAGCTTAAGGTTCGCCTTTTGTACCGCCTCAAGAGGCTTCTCTATCGCAGAATATAGAAGGGATTTTTAAACTGTTTATAATGGTTCGCAGCCGTGCTTTCCATACTATGACCTGACAACACCACAGAGAATTGGCATTCCCTTATTAGTCCATGAGTCTGAAACACTTTCCATGCCCCCCCCCCCCCCCCNATCCAAAACGAAAGCGTTCTTCAAGATGAAGAATAACAATGAACGCGTTGTTCCATTTGCTTAATCTAATTCATAGGGATTTTGTCCCATGTACATTTACTCCATATCCCTTTATATACCGTGGAGTTTGTCTCTCATGCAGTGTGGAGTCCGTAAAAAAGATTGCCCGTGTTTGAGGTTTATGTTCTGTATATTGTCAGTTATGGTGTATTTGTTCACGTGAGAATTTCTCATTGAATGTACTATCAAAATTCAACATTTGCAAAAAAATTAAACTATTTTTCTGGCCATCTGTATATATATATATAGCCCCCATCTAAGGATTTTACTTGCCAAGTTCTCTTCCAAACAACTCGATGAGTGCCCTGTGATCGTTTATATGTAATATTGTCTTTTTCACTGGTCCCTTTGTCTGGCAATGGATGACAGTGTTTGTAATAGTTATTTGCCCGATATGTTATGCTTGTTGACAACCCCGCATCAATACAAAATTTATGTAACAAAGGGGAGGGATGTAGCGTTGTTCAACATTTAGCATGTAAATTCCGCTAAAACCGGTGCTAGGGGCCGTCTTGATCGTCCGTTATGAGGCAAGAGCGTTTGCTCTTTGTTGAAGTCCTCATGGTGACTTCAAGATGAAGAACAACAATGAAAGCGTTGTTCCATTTGCTTAATCTTACCTCGTATTTATAGGGATTTTGTCCCATACACAATTTCTCCATATCCCTTTATTTGTTTGTTTACACAAATATAACCTGCATGCATTGAGAATATAGGTCCACTTTCGTAGTGCACCACGCAAAACATTTATATATTGGTTTGGATTTAAGCTCCATAATATTCTATAGATAAGTTAGATGTAATGAAATTTGGTACTATATTAAAGCTAATTTCATACCCTTTAGCATGAGCACAAATCTGGACACTTTACGCCATTTTTATAATCTGGATATCCTCCGGTAAACAAAATTACGAAAATGGCAATGTTTTGGCTGTCAAATCCTTTCAGATACACAAACCTTGTCATTTGATCTATTTTTTAGTTGAACATTTCAGTTATGATGCAATGAATTACAGGCCATTATAGTCCAAAAAATTAGATTTACGGTGTAAAATTTTGGAAAAATGGAAAATTTCGGATTTTTAAAATTTAATATTTTCAACATCTTTGACTTTACGGTCGTGAATATCTGGAAATATATCTAAAAATTGCCAATGCAATGATTATTTATAATATATTAGCAACAGATTGCGTGAAAATTTTTAGTTTTAGACTTTTGTAGGTTCACGAATGTCAAATTTAACATCCCTTCTGCTTAAAAATAAGGGAAAAATATTCAGGCTCTAAATGATAAAAATATAATGTTCAATGAGAATTCTAGTGTGTATTTAACTATATCTGATATGAAGAAGACCATTTGAGTAGATTTAAATTTTTAAAGGTGGTTCGGGTGTCTAAAACTGTGCATCAATCTCGCGCAGCTGATGAAATTTTGAATTTACAATTAAAATTTTGTTAAAATGATTCTGAATATTTTATTGATAATAGATAAAAGCATAAAAGCAACATTTATGTACAAAGCTAGCTTACAAGATATGTCACTTTTTAATAAAAAAAATATTATTTTATAAAGGGGAGATAATTCTAAAGAAATAATAAGGGAAAAATTACATTTGTATGATTTTATCTAAAATATGATCGGTGACCCCTATTTTCATTTCATATTTCCAAAGAGATTTCTTTAACATACTTCATACTACATTTTAACCAGAATCTACAAAAAAAATCTAAAATTCTAATTTCTACCTACATAGATTTAAAAAGGTCAAAATCTTGTTATTTTCGAGAGCTTCGCAGGGAAAAACAAGTTCGGTGACCCATCGATTTTTTACCAAAATTTTAAAGTGAATTAAAAAAAATAACAAAAATCTTTTAAGAGGATACTTCTGGTCATTCTACTCGGAATAGTGTGCAAAATTGAAATAATTTTCCGTTTTTCAGAATTCCTCTGTTTTGACTTTTTAAATACTTTATTTAATTTATTCAGCTTGAAAGGTGAAATGATTCATCTTTATGGTCTTCCAAACGTTTAGATTTTATCTGCACTGATTAGACATAAATTGATGAGACATAAGTTGTCGAAATGCGCATATGCAGAATCAAAATTCACAGTAACTTCGGTATTTAGTTATTTAAAACTCAAAAATTCACAGAGATACCCATATGTCACAAATAAGAACACGCGCGTGGATTATTGGCAGTTAAATATGAAATATTTATGCGAAATGGGAATTATCAGGGTTTTTTTTTTAGGTTTTTCTAATTCCACAATAACAAAGCGAACATATATCTCTTATGATGTAAAATAATGATTATTTCTAATTTTTTGTAGATATTTTATCATTTAAAATACAACTGCAAAGAAATAATCCCTTTAATTGTTACCAAAATATTAAGTAAACTGGTCTTTTTATGTGAAGAATAAGTTTGAAATAGAGCAACGTCATGTAAAAAAGTACAAACAAACTGTAGCGTTATATGTTTTTTTTCTATATAACTACAAATACCTACAACTGATATTTTCAATTTGACTTTATAAGTGAAAACTATTATAAGTGTAAGTATAGATTTATCATAAAAGAAATATTGAAAAATAGGAGTTTTCGGATATAGAATTTAATTTATTTTTGCGATTAGATGATATCTATGTCATTGCGTTGCAGATATTGGCCAAAGACTAAATAGATACGTACAAAAGATATAATTATCTTGGTTTTATCTAAGATAAAGCAATTGTCACTTTTCAGTCAATCTAGAAAACACTAAGCATAACACTTCTCATATTTCTTTAAAACCTAGGTATTTAGCAGTATTTGTCTATAAATTGGTATCAGTATATCAATTTTCCAGGCACTCCACTAAATACGGTCTTTTAATTAATCATTATGGTATAACAAACAGGCTTTTAACTCTAAAAACTAAATGAGATATCGCACTTGTTTTAGTATTTTAAGTGTAATGAGTAAATGTTTACCACATTTTGCTTTATGTGAAGACTTAAGTAATTTCTGTTTATGCCACGGGGG
>MJUU01058996.1:0-48807 GCA_002080025.1 Modiolus philippinarum | reverse complement strand
CCGGTTTATGCCCATAAGTACTAGATAATTATCATGTTTGCATATTCGATATTCATGAAAGTTCACGACAAGACATATATACCGAGTCTGTTATGAAGAAGGGGTACTATTATTGGATCTAAATGTACCAGGAAGTGTATATATCGATGTACGGATACGTTGCCTTGCCCTTGCTCTATAATTCAATTTTAATTTAAGTGTTTTAGGAATTTTACTGCAGTAATGCAGTCAAGACAGGAAATACCCACTGATACCATCCATGGTTATTGTTGAATAAACACTATGAAAATCTTTAAAAAATCGGGTGGCATACTTGGGTAGTTCGACTTAAATACATAAATGACGCTATCTATAAAATCTGATTAAAAAAATTAACTTTCAGATGTCATAACTATGGTCATCATTTTAATATACTGTTTAAGAATTCTGCTGAAAAGTTTCATTAGTTTTAAGTTTTTAATACCAAAAAAAAAAACCCGAAAATGTAAAATTTTGTGTTCGTCTTTTGATTCAAAAATCATGTAGTGGAATGTGGGTACGTTAGAATAAAACCGATTGTAATAATCATATGACTAAATACTAAGGTTTTTCTGCTGTTTAAGTTATAATATATTCCCCAAGATGTCATTTTACCTACAATTTATGTGGGATGGGTGTGAAAATTTCCGTATTCTAAATTTTCAGGATGCCTTTTGTACATTATACCGTATTTTTAGATGAGTAATGCACAGCTTGAAACAATTAAATTGAGAATTTTCAGAAAAAAACTCAATGTCTGATAGGTACAATAAATTAACAGTCAAGTTTTAAAAAATCTGAAAGGCTTGAGGTAGATAGTTACTGTTGCGCTGCAATTCAACTGCGCATTTACTTAGCTTAGATTTGTGTGGTTTGAAGACTTTACTTTTGTGACGTTATAATTGAATGACATATTTTGCCCAGTTTGCCGCGAATAAGCTCCCCTTTCCCGTAAATAATGTTAAATCGATACACTTTTTATTATATCTCTTTTAAAAGCATGGTGACATATACATTTTTTCGTTGTTATTAATATATCATATCATAAACTATTAACTGACAAAAATATATAAAAATCTCATGGATAAAAGGTTCATTTACATTAAACTTAAAATTGCCTTTCCATATTTTTTCCGTGCATTCTATGTAAATATAGGTGAAAAATGGCTAAAAAGGAGCAAACTTTGACCTCAAAATTCTAGCAAAAACAAGCATGGAGACCCATACTTTTTATTATATATTTCATGTTAGTAGGATTGGTTCGTCATGGGTAGCAAAATCTCATGGATATTCATATAAGTATCTATCTACCTTAACATTTCAATTTTTCAGAAATATTGATGACCCAAATCGTAAATTCATTCCTTCTTCAGACATGGAAACTGCATATTTTGATATATCTCTTTATTTTTTGCACACGAGACAAAAGCTTGGACATTTTGTGTTCCTTTATATATAAAAACTGACAAAAGCCAAAAAAGATTTTAAGAAGTATTTATTTCGGGTACGGGTAACATTTCCTTAATTTTCCATCACACGTGATATTACTGGAACAAGCATGCATTCCCTTTTCACAATAATAAAAATATTACTGGGCCATAAAACATCTTATATTTGAAAACAAGGAACTTAGTCATGTGCTACAAAAACAATTTTGAACTTGATTTTCATAGATTAGATACACTTTTTTAATTTATATAGCTCGGTTAGATAACAAGCGATATACAAGTCTCACTTATCGTGAATCCTATAATTTTCCTATAATCTTTACATTCTTTATTGATCTTTTCTTTGCAGTTCAATGTTAATATTTTGTCTTTAGATGTCAAGAAAAGAAAACAAAATAAATGCATTCAATTACAACACCAGTGGAGGACTTTAACAACGCAAAAATGGAGAATTTACCTGCTTTTTGAAAATTGCTTGTGACTTACATGTATGCTATTACAATGGCAACCAAGTTATCATTGCAACCGATATACTACCAAAATAAAGCTTGCTATCAGTTTGTATGTCTTTATACCCCTTTCCGCTTTGGCGGATGGTATATAGTGATCATGGTGTCCGTCCATCCGTCAGTCAGTCCCTTCGTCCATCCGCAGTGGGGGTGCACACTTTGTGGCCACAACACCTCCTAGAATTCTAAGTGGAATACCATGAAACTTTCACAGAATGTTGAGTACATCTAGCCAGTGTGTGCTATTTACTTAAAAATTTGATATGATTTGATTTTTTCATTTTTCTGGATTTTTTATTTTTAAAATAAATTTGGGGAGGGGGTATGTATTTTAGTGAGCTTTGCTCACATATTTCTATTTTTATTTGGTTACTACTATAACAAGATGGAAAGGTTATGCTTTTAATTAATTTTCTGAAATCAATTCAGCATACATCATGTACATGCATAAACTTCAAAAGACAAGTCAGCATGATAAGGGTTAAATACCGACTTCAGATTTCAAATCTGTTATGAATCAAAATCATACGTTATTTTCAGTTAATACAGTTAATAAGTTGTCCGATAAATTTAAATTTACTGACATATGTTACACTCCGAAATCTTTGGATACACATTTTGAAGATTATCCTGTGTTCAAAATTAAATGAGAAAGTAGTAAATAAAAAAATACGGAAGTTACTTTGAAATTAATTAAACAAGTATATATTTCCAGGTTAGATATGAATAGATTGTTGTAATTCTCTACAAAGTAATACTATACAATTATGGTCCGCTGTTAAGGGAAACATCCAGATTTGTCAACCCGAGGAGGGAAACCACCCCTTCAAGGGTTGACAAATCTGGATGTTTCACGTCAACAGAGGGCCATAATTGTTTTATTATCTTTTAAACAGTTTCATTAATTCCAAATCAAGAGATCGTATTATGATTTTGATCTCACAAAGAAGACTGGTATAATCTGCTAGTGCTTTTTAGAATCTACAAGGTTGTTTTTCTGTGTCAGGTCATATCCGGGTTGTTCAGTGGACAACAATAGGGTTGTTCCCGCAGTGATGTCATATCGAGGTTGTTTGCTAAAACATCAGAGTTATTTTGAAGTCACATAATTGCTTACTTCTAATTAAATCTTCTCTTACTTAGTAAAATATAATAATGTATTTTATCTAGGTAATCAGCATCATAACATGCTTAGTTGTTCCTTTACGAAGGATAGAATATCGCATAAAAGCGAGCAATCAGATTTGTTCACTATTTACATATAAGTTTTAAGTTTGTTCTGTCAGATCATGCTATGTTTTGGTTGATTTCTTCACATCTGCTGCGTTGAAACGCTACATAGCTCTTATTTGCTATGCGCTCCGTCTAATGAATACTGAAATACAGATCAACCTCTTTTCTACAATTTCGATGAATACTGAAATACAGATCAACCTCTTTTCTACAATTTCTCAAGACAATTTCCTTCGGATCCACTACTTAAAATGATTTATATGCACCTCGATCAGAACAAGACATACTTGGGTCACGCTACAGAAATGGTAATAACAGACTATGTTCATTTTCCACACAAAATAAATTAATTTTGGACTGACATTGCATTCTACTAGTGTTCCTACTATTATTTAAAGATAAACAAGTAACATTGCTGTGATAAACAACGGATCCTTTGAATGTCTGACTTTAAAGATGGGAAATCGATTAATATGCTATCTTCTTGATTTTATTCCACAAGGGCCTCATGGAAAATGTGGTATCCTCTTGAAATAAAGCTTTTGTTGTTATCATTGTTATTAAAATAATCAATGAAATCACGTCGTAGAAAGTTTCAATCACTGACATTATCAGAATGAAAGAAAACACATTCATAAACACCAACAAGCTTGTGAAATGGGTTGATAGATCGGATCAGATGATTGCGTATGTTTTTTCCATCGCTTAATATTTAAAAGGTAGGAATATGTAATATTCTATATTCTGGCTGTTGCGGTGCTTCATGCATACATTTCCTTCTAGTCTGACAATCCAAACACTAACTAACACACAAAACATTCCGAAGAAACCTTGAAGCTGAACTCTGAGAATAATCAAACTGATGGCCAGTGAAAGCACAAGGACAATACGAACGCTATACGGTCGACACTTTCCACCTAAATTCAAGGCTTGTGGAAGAAAAAACTGTGTAACGCATATATGCAGCAGAGAGAAGCAATGCAGAATTTATGGTAACAAAAAGAAACAATGAGGTCGAGACAGGGATGAATGTAAGTACTGCAATGTTTCTCTCTATCTCTAGCCGTTCTTGAGATTGTTGCACACATGTTAAGAGTATTCTCTTGTTTCAAAAAAAAATGAAAACAAACGCTAATTGACCTTCTTTTGCGTCTTATCTTAATATTTAGTCCTCATAAGTCCAGAGAATAGAATTATAATATTTGATTCCATTAGAACATCAGTAAAGTAACTCTACAATGACTTATTAGAACATCAGTAAAGTAACTCTACAATGACTTATTCTCAAATCCCTCTTTTATTTCCAAATATTTTGATTTTATCTCAAGTTGTCGAAATGCGCATAAGCAGAAACTAAAATAACACCAACTTCGTATTTTCTCTGGTTATAAAAGGTGAGCTTTTTAAATTGGAAGCTTTTTTCAGCATTAATGTTTTTTTACTCAAGTTAAAATAAGACATTCAATCGGTAAATCGATTCTCATTGATTTATTTTAATAATGTCATTACTGATCAGTCCGAAAAGTCATTGTGTGAAATTATCTCCCTTCTAAACATGCTAATGAGGTGGGCGTCTACTTCATCAGCCATATTTTAGAAACACGCCGTCTGTTGATGGTGCATAGTAACGGCTGGATATTAAGCTTGTTCGGGTATATAAATCACAAAGGAACGATGCATTTAGTAAAACAAAAACATTTACAAAATAAAAGATATCAATTGGTCTGCTATTGCACGTTCAATTGTTTATAGTTGATGTCAAATGTCTTCACTGCGACAACACTAAAATTAACCTGGCGACAATAAAATATTATTAAAAGGCAAAAAATTACCGGGGGCGGACACAATTTCTGTATTAAAAGATAGTCAAAGGATTAATCTTGAAAGGGAAATATGAAATAATTGGTTTCAAAGATGTATATTTCAAAGATCCAAAATGACATCCCGTAACTAAGGTGAAATTGAGGATGGTATCTTCCATTGTGTTCATTATTTGGCGGTAAATGTTATTTATAAACACTGTCGAGGTACTCACAGGGATCAATGTACCCCATTATAATAAAATTATACGAAATTAATGGGAATGTTTCGAGATTTCAGTATCTAAATATTTATTTGGAACGATAGTCGAATGTTTACAGTTCCATTTAAAACAATAAAACAAACTATAGACAAAAATCAAATTACGATTACCTGAATTGGCCTCTGACTCTAAGTTGTAATCATGACGTATATAGGTAAATTCGATTTCATTTCTAAAAATAGAGCCAGTATTGTATTGTACTCCACGAACTTTGGGGTTTTATTCTGGGAATTTGCGTGGAAGGGCGGAAATGAAATTTTGCACACGTATTGATAATTCTTTATGAATCAGTATGCCAATTTTGGAGAAAATCTGGAGATGTATATTTGTGTCATCCAGAATGATAGACACCAACTGCAGTCCACTTAAACCGCAATTTACGCACTAATTACAAACTTTACAACCCAACGGCAAATGTTTACATTATTTCTATATTTTAATGAAATACACGATTTAAAAAATCATTAAATTTTCTAAGTAGAAACAACTTTTAGGAATTTGTAACTACGGAAAACAAATCTAAGTAGACCTTTTTTGTTTCGTTTAATGAAGAGTTCCATTTCTTTTGTTTAAAACTAATCACTTATCGGCCTGTGATGGATATTTCTCACTTGAAAGTTTATCGTACTACATGAAGTGGTCTATATTATAGACAATAAAGAAAACAGTCGCAATTTTTTTTTGGGGGGGGGGGTTCTTTTACAAAACACAAATTTACTTTCATACAATCAATCATTGGTAAGACATATATAAAAGCATGTAAATAGAAAACCTGAAAAATTTTATTAAAAATCTGAAGTAATAGGTATGATATACTTTCATAGTAGCGTATTCATATTTTTGTTTGAACTTTTTTCTTTTGCGTCTTATCTTAACATTTAGTCCTCATAAGTCCAGGGAATAGAATTATAATATTTGATTCCATTAGAACATCAGTAAAGTAACTCTACAACTTATGCTTTGAAAAAATACCTACTTTGAAAAATGCTTGTGGCAAAGGCCGTTGCCATGGCTTCCACTTTACGATCGCGACCAATATACTAAAGAAATAAAGTGTCACTTCCACCATTTCACTGAAATACTTACTTGGTATGTCAATTGGTAAGTTACTTAGTGACGTGGTATTATGCGATACCCTCAGTCTTGTGAACGTCCGCCCTTCCGTCCTTCGAAGGTTTCCGATCGATAACTTGTGAAGGAAACTACATAAAGTCTTCAAACTTGGTATGTAAGTTGTTTAACGCAAAACCCATACAAAGTTCGATTTCGGTTTCAGATGATCTTCCCTTCCGGAGTTCAGACTGTGAGTGCCTTGTTTTTCTATTTATGTGCTTTGTATCTGTCTAACGTCATTGTTTTCTGTGTACTCGTTTTGGCCATGATTTTTGGGAATTCGACTCCTTTGTTCCTTCGGTATTCTACTGCCGTAGTTTCTTTTATTGTGCTTTTAATATCTTACATAATTATTTTTACTTGTTTAAAGCTATATTGTTTTTTATTGATATTTTGCATTTATTTATTATAAGTTTTCAATCTACTTAACAGTTCTTGCCATGATATAGCTAAAATATCGTTGAAGTTGGCGTAAAACATCAACAATCAATCAATTAATAAACAAAGGATGAGTGGCAGTAAGACCCATTTTTGGCCCAAGATTTACCATGAAACTAAAACTATACAAACAGATGTCTTATGTTCCTGAAACATTGAACAAATATAGGGCTTTATGAAAATGATAAAGCTTTTTTCCATATCAGTTTGATTCTCATGATAATCAGTTAACTCAAAAGCTATATTTTTGGAAATAGTCAGAATTTCATAGATATTTGCTGTGTTTTGCACATTTTTGTGCTTTGAAAAATATGGGCACATCTGAATAACAACTTCATATTTAGTCAAAATGTGTAAAATGGTGAAATACATCATTTCTGAAAGTTTGAAGTTGTTGATTGCATGTGCCCCATGTTCACTTAAAGAAAATTTGCTTTGAGAACATTCAAAATTGCAGATTTTCTGATTTTCTTTCAAAAAGACGGCTCCTGGTGATGTCACAATAACGTCAAAATGAAAGGAATTCGTATTATTATATGTTTTCTTTGTAGCCAGATGTAATAGTTAATATTTCTCATAAATATCACACTATTTTAAACAACTTGATTTTTTGGGGCCAAATATGGGTCTTATTGCCACTCATCCTTTAATTAAAAATACAGTAATAGTCTATCATTTATATGACAAGGTTTTATATTATTAGATTGCTTAAATACTGACTTCTCTCCTTCCAATAGGTCGCACAATAGATTAAATTAATACATTGTATAAGTTGTCCGATAAATTTAAATACTGATATTTAGTACTTTTTTAAATCTTTGGACACACATTTTGAAGATTATAGTTTGTTCAGAATTTAATAAGGAAGTTATAAATAACAATATTCGGAAGTAACAGTTAAATTCGTGGAACAGGTTGATAAATAAAAACAGGTATAGCCTATCATATATGTAACCATGTTTCCTATGAAAAGGTTGTTGAAAATCTTTACAAATATATTCTGTATTTTATCTCGATAATAGGTACAACATGTTTTTAAGATTATTGTTATGTAGAACAGAATCAAATATCGTATAAAAGCGAGCAAACTCAGATTACCTATTTACAAACTAGGCATCAATCTGTTCAGTAAGATCATGGTATGTTTGGGTAATTTATTACAGAAAGGCAATTATTTTCACTTCTTTTTATTAATGTATATTACATATAATACACGTGTATAAATATCTAAATTTTGCTCATGCTATTTTATTTGCATGAAGCTTTTCTTTTTATTTCTGCACGACAGAATTTATGTTAGTGCCAAACTTGATGAAAAAATAGTTCGACCTTTGAAGCTTAAAAAATATCGATGCATTTGTTGATTGCTTGATTGATTGATAGTTTTACGTCCGGTGAGCAATATTTCAGCTATTTAAATTTATAAGTTTATCAGTTCAAAAATTGTAAGTAAAAAAAGAAAGATATAAGCGTTGAAGGGACAACCGTGGCACTGCAACAGAGAGGAATGGGTAAGAGCATGAAATATAACCTTTTATACTTAATATGGAAGGGATCTTTATACTGCATGGGGCGAGGAGTTTCTCCACAGAGTTTGTCTACAATGGTTGGAAGCCAAGCTTTCCACATTATGACCTGACTACCCCACACAGGTAGGATTTTTCCCTAACCACCGACGACCCATAGATCTGTAAACCGAGTTCTAATTTTAGATGCCGGGTCTATGCATTTGTAAAATCAAGCACATGATAAATAACAAAATATTTAAGTTACTGTAAGTTTCATTTCTGCATGCGGCATTTTCGACATCTTGATTGGGGGATACACAATTTTAATAATTAGACATTCTTAGTTTCCAAATAACATCGGCTGTCGGGCGAGCATCGAGGTACTAGACTACTTGGTTGGTGAATATCCTCGAGGACTAACAACTGGACATCTGATCTAAGTCTGGATTTGTTTCTACAAATATCAATATATTTCATGTCGTCTATGGATGATTGATGGTCCTCTCTACCAACTGAGAAAATCATGCCTTATAATTGGCATTTTTTAAATAAATATATATATTCTTCAAACACAAAACAAACAACACAGTTTCTATGGTGTCAACTTAGTCGTCATGATTATGCAAACGCATTGCACTTCGTTGTTAAACAATTGGAATCGCCACAGTCAAGAAAAAAACTGTTGTCACAATTTATTATTATTTATTTATTATTTTTTTTATTATTATTATCTTTTTTTCTAAAAAGAAAAAAATTACTTGGTGTTTAAAACATTATGAATACAAGTATCACTATAATAATAAACAGCTGCGCCAAGTCGCATGATACGCCCGTCGTCATCCTTCAAAACTTTAAGTGATTTAGGTAAGGGGTTCTCAAATCAGAAGCACCTATAACTGCCTAATTAAGCTTGATATCTCTTTAAGAAATTAATCTGCAAAGTTAAAAGTGAGCTGATCAAAGTACTTATCAGTTAGAGCGCGACATGTAATAAATTGCCTTAAAATTGACAACAAAGTCCCATAATTCTTGCAAGAAAAATCGAAATTTTACGAAAAAGTATACAGACCGTAAGGTCATCACATCCAATACCTCTTCAAAGTTTGAAGTGAATTGGCCAAAGAATTGTCAAGTTAGAGCGTGACGTGTAAAAAATTGCCTTAAAATTAACCAATAAAGTCCCATAACTCTTACAAGAAAAATCGAAATTTAACGAAAAGTATACAGATCGTGAGGCCATCATACCCAATACCTCTACAAAGTTTGAAGTGAATTGGCCAAAGGGTTGTCAAGTTAGAGCGCGACATGTAAAAAATTGCCTTAAAATTGACGAATAAAGTCCCATAACTCTTGCAAGAAAAATCAAAATTTCACGAAAAAGTATACAGATCGTAAGGCCATCATACCCAATACCTCTACAAAGTTTGAAGTGAATTGGCTTAAGGGTTGTCAAGTTAGAGGACGACATATGAAACGGACGGACAGACGGACAATCGGACATCGGTCTACCATAATACGTCCGTCATTAGACGGGCGTATAAAAATGATAACAGGAAACATCTACAATGGCCGAAAACACGGTCACAAGCAACCATGTACCAAGGAACTGCACAATAAGAAACCAAAAATTTAAAACAAAAGGCAAACGTAAGCAATGATATAAACTCGGGAAAGCCGGAATTGGTATCTGCACTTGCAAATGCCAGCAGTATGTTTCTTTCAAGGCTTTTGGTGTTTTTTTCCTTCTTTTTTCTGCAACTTCACGTTTGATTGTTTTCCTGAAATAGATCTTTGGGAGCAAGCACAGTGATTGTTATATTCTCTTTATGTACAGGGTATAAATTAAAGTCAAGTCGTCATATAAAATTGTCACTGGTAAAACTTTTATATAATGCCTAACTTGTACATAATGCCTGCTGAAAATTGCATTTTCCAAAATTTAATTCTTAATTCTATGACTGCAAATTCAAAATGGTCATTTAGTTACTAGTAATAGATGTACTAAGATTGCCAGTCCTCCCTTTTAATGCGTCTGACCACTTAGATATGCTTTATCTAGTAGCCATAAGTCATCCATAATTTTTATACTAAAAATTATAAACTTTCAGTGCCTACAAAGAGCGAATCGATGAGATTATTAGCGTGTTGAAATAATAGATTCGATTCTCGATCAAGTTATTGTTACAATAATTTAACTTGTTTTGATAGGGTGTAATCTTTGAACTGTTTATTTGATGTGTAACATTTATTTACAGTTATTGGCTGTGAGCATATTTGCACTGCTGGCTCCAAGCATTAGTGGATGTCTCCGGAAAGGTTCGTCAAATAATTAAGTAACTAAATGACAATAGCACAGGAAATTAAAATGTAAAACTTAAATTGACCCTTCAATTGCAGTTTCTACTGAGCTGCAACCGGATACTGCCGAATTCGAAAGGAAGGTTTGGAGGTTTAACCCACCATTTCTTTTGAAATGCCTGTACTTAGTCAGCACCAGTGCGGATGATAATTTTCCGATGGTTTGCACCTGTTTTGTCTATTTACCTCTTGGACTTTGGCCTCGGACAATTCTGTTAGATAATTGTGACGATGCCACTACTGGTGAACTGTAAGTCCCCGATGGTATTCACCGACCCATTAGCCAGTACTTTGGTGCTGGCCCGAAGACCGATTTTATTTGAAAATAAGACATATCTAAATTTAATAAATTTTTGTTAAACCTAAGGAGTATCTCCCTCTTGCATAGCTTTGTTCTTAGTTGATTTTGGCTTTCCTATTTAGACCCTATTGCTATCACCGTTTACACAAGTCATATTATTTCGGTTCATGGAGTTCTAAATGTTTTGATTTGATCTGCACTGATGAGACATAAGTTGTCGAAATGCGCATATGTAGAACTTACATTCACAGTTACCATGGTACTTTGTTATTTGTATAATTACTCACATCTATGTATTTAACATTAAAAAATTTATACATTTTAAAATTGAAATTTAAACGGGGAAAAAACTAATAAAGATGTCAAATATCGTCCATAGGATATACATAACAATAAAAGTAAGAATGATTTTAATTAAAGCAAAAAATTGCTTTACCCCTTGTATTTTCCGGATACAGCCATGGGTGCTACGCCCAAGATTCAACCACTGTTATTTGCCCACGCGACGCCATCTTCAATCCAAGCCTTATAGTTTACCAGCGTGGTCGAAAGTGTAATGTTACCAGAGGGCAAAGTTAAGCTACGTTAGGCGACACACAAATAAGAATGATTTTTGAATATATTTCACAACAGAAGGTGTCTGACGCGGAGAACAATTTCAAGTAGTAATAGAATCAGTCGAAATATTTGGGAATGGAAACAGCAGAAATCTAAAGCAGAGTCTCATGGCTGCTTTATCTTACACTTTCCGTTATATTTATTACAATCAAAACTTTTAAGAATAATACAAAATATCCCAAAAATCTTATTTGTGGACATTCAGCAAATACTTGCCGTTCTGACAGGTCATAACACGCTTTTAAGATGTATGCTATTAAGTTAGTGTTCTGAAATTTTTTAAATGTTTCTTTTTGGATGATTGTGATATACGTAGACGTGCTGTCTTGTGTCGTGTTAAAGTGAAGGATAACATTTAGACCTAATTCCCTTGCCTCTATGGCGCAAAATATTAAACACTTTTCATTTGCATCGTATGCCTTTCTTTAATTTTATCTGCTTCCTTCAACAAACCGGGGTATCAAAAAGAATAAAATTTAAATCAAAAAGGAAAATATAAAAAAATTAAATGTAACATCTGCAACGCAGTGGAAAAATAATTTGCTTCCCATCGTATTTTGATTAACATTTCTTTCTTATTATTGGTTTTTTTTTTGCACTGCACAACATACATGTATTATTTGTGCAGAAAAAGATATCTTTCTTTTATCTGGTGTTCGAAAAAAGCGGAAATATAAGAATCAAGTCAATAGAATAAAAAAGATAACAGGAAACACCTACAATGGCCGAAAAACATAGCCACATGCCACAAAGCAAATAAGAACCGCACAAAAAACACAATAATATACAAAAGACAAACGTAAACAACGATAGGAACTCGGCACAGCCGGGCTTGGCACCGGCACTAGCAAAAGCCAGTGGTAGGGTTAAATCGGTTTATGGGTACCCAAACCTCACCTTTCTCTGTCCCGTTTCCCTATAGTATAATAAACATAAGAATAAAACCCATACAGGTAGACTACTAACTCCATGACCACAATCTTGAGAAGAAAAATCAGGGAACAAAACGTAATTTTGAAAGATGGGTCAAGGAGTGCTCGCTGCTAAACTGCCGGCTAGATCAAGGAGCCTAGTCTGCTGGTAAAACGCTGAAGAAAAATCAAATTCAAAACTCCCAATGGGTTTGGTAAAGAATCATCATGTATTTTTGTAGACATCGGCAGTATCAGTGAGAGGCCAGTATGTGTGTAAAATCCTCAGGTCACTGGATCCCAAAGCTAATTAAACGGACACATGCAGAGTATCCTGTCGATATCCCCTATTGCGTAAAGAATGTAAGTTACATCCCAGTTTTTCTTGATTTTTAATCCGTTTCTGGCTTTTTTTAACAACATTTCCGTAAAATCGAGGAAGTAATAAGATGTTTGCGAGTGACATTATATATTTAGATATCAAATGTTCATATCTTTGATAAAAATTTTTAAATGTATTTAACAATTTATGAAATCTGTAACCTTGCTGCAAAATTTTTTAAGTGATAGTAAGGTTACGTTCATTGAAGTCGTCAAGAGTATAACAAACGCGTGCGAATCATATCAGTTGAGAAATATAAACTCCGTAGGATAGGACCAGAGGAACGTCGCCGTCAAGAAAAGGGAAATTAGTAATACTGAAATCAAAATCGTCCCTTTTATCGTAAATTCTTGTTTTTATTTTACCAAAGTCAACGATGATAGTTAGATCCAGAAAAGGGCAATTTTTATCTCGAAGCCATGAAATGGCTGGAGAGATGTTAAAATGACAAGAAAAATCACGTGAGGCTTCAAGCCTATTAACAGCTCTTAAAGATGATCTTCGTGCTTCCGATAAAATATAGTGCGCAAGTTTCTTTCAAAATCGTATACATTGTGTTTTTAAGTTATATTTCTTCGTTTTCTTGAGTTGAATACGGTGTTGTTTTATTAAATTGAAAACAATATGCATGTTTATCAAATTCCTCGTTTTTTTTTTATATTGCGTCTCGGATCAACGAACCTGTCGCGCAGTAATCTGTCAAAGATGAAAATAACATTTGTTTACCTGTGACAGTGTATTGCATATATCTATAACAATGAAATCGACATACGAAATCACACAATCCGATTATTTTCACGCATTACGGAATAACTTAATAGATGCAGACGTATGCAGCAGTTCTTTAGATGACTACGAAGTTTTGCCACGTAGATTTTCAAGGCTTCGAGATTCAGCTCCATCGGAGCTTTGATTAGAATTATTATTAGCTTTATTAAGTTTGTTTAATGTTTGTTGAAGGTTAATCAACCGAGGTTATCAATTTTTTATTCTTCCATCTACATCGTAACCTTGATATTTTAAGCTTGACTTGCCCGAAAGGTGGTGTAAGATTTTGCCATCACTCGTTAACATTTTCAAAAAATCTCCTCTGAAACTACTGATCTAATTTCAACGAAATTTGGCCCGAATCATTGCGAGGCTGTCTAGATTAAAAATTATATTCGATTAGTCCGAAGATCGAACAAGGTGGTTTTTACTAAAAATAGAACTGGTTTTTTTTTGCAAATATTTCGAAAACGGTCAAAGATATCAAAACATGACATGACATAAAGGATTTATTGCAGTGTGGAGTTGGTAAAACAATTCCCCGTGTTAGAGATGTATGCTTTCTATTTTTCTTAGATATGGTGTACTTGTACATGAGATCATATATCATGTGAACACTTTGTTAAATTACTATTATCTAAATTAATGTAAATTCTAAAACCTTAGGATTTACTCACTCCATCGTAGTTTTGTCCTAAGCTGTATTTGGTATTACTGATTATTCGAATTTCGTTTTATTTTATGCGTTTTAAACATTTTTTGAAATTATGAATTTCCTATGTTTGGGTTCCAGTGCTGCTGATGAGGAATCAATTTCCGAAATGGCCATACAACTCATTAAAATTATTACAGTTGGAGTGAACGTATGTTTTATGGTCTCGTGTTCTTTTACTCCATATCCTTTCGTTAAATATAGGAATAATCAGTAAGTCAGGAGCAACCTATGCTTCAATTTTGAAGTAAATCTGATTACCTGTCCTGGAGTTATTTCACTTTTCCAATAAAACTTTCCCAATTTCATTCTTTTTATTCTTTTGATATTCAGTTTCCAATTCAGCATATCAAGATCTACCAACCCGGTAATTTTGTAGTCATTGATATGGAAAAGATAACAGGAAACACTTATTATGACCGAAAATTACAATCACACGCCACAATATACTAGGGAATTGCCCAAGAAAAACAATAAAAAGATAAAACGTAGACGATAGGAACTCGGGATAGCCGGACTTAGTAGCGGCACTAGCAAGAACTAGCGGAAGGTTATGGGTACCCAAACCTCCCCTTTCTCTATCCCGCTTTCCTGTAATAAAATAAACCCAATACAGGTAGACTACTTACTCCAAGACCATAATCTGGAAAGTGTAAGACAAAACGTAATTTAAGGAGTGCTCGCCTCTAAACTGCCGGTTAGCCCAAAGAGACTAGTTTGCTGGTAAATCTATATACATGGACCTGTATATAGGTAATTGTTCTTTATCAGTCAAATTTTCGTAATTCCATACATTTTGTCCTATATTTCCACAACGATTTAAGTTATTTGCAAAACTTGTTCAGTAAGCACAGAACCACAATTTATCTTCATGATGGATATTGCCTTACCGATCTCGCACTTCATCCGAATGGCCACTAGCTGTAAATCAATAAAATGTATTATGTATACTTTATTGACAAGATCTTAAAAGATAACCAAATTCTTATAGGGTACTAAAGTGTTTTCAGCTTTCAATAATTTTTAAACACAAATAATAATTGCAGGCAAAACACCGATACCATCTTCAACTAGAAATGCTTGCAAAACACCAAATCCACCGGCAAATAGTGTAGGAACTGGCAACCCAACATTATCGCTATCTACACAAAATGGTGGCACTACTACACCCAGAATTACCAATTGTATAACAAGATGGTCCGCATGGTTTAACAGAGACAAACCAGAAACCAATGACGGAGATCATGAAAGACTGACACCTGAAGAAATTAAGATATTCTGTCCTAGAGGAATTATCAAAAAAGTAGAATGTCAGACAGCCAGCGGAATTCCATTCTACAGTACCGGAGAGATTCAGTCATGTACAAAGGAGAAGGGTTTAGAATGTAATAACGCTGATAACTTTCCAATAATGTGTCAAGATTATAAAATCAGATATTACTGCCTTTGTGATGGTAAGCTATAACTTCTTCCTGTAGACAACATGTATAACTAAACAATTTTCTAATTATCCCCGCACTTTTCTGAAGAAAATGCGGGGATATTGTTTTAGTCCCGTCCGTCCGTCTGTCCATCTGTCCGTTAGATGGACCATGTCAGTGGAACTCCTCGCTCATTTTTGGTGTTTTAATTTTGTTTTAGAATTGTTGCATATATGCTGCAGATGCGCAATAAGCTTTCGGATTTTTGATATTGGTCTTGATGCAAACAAGAGGCCCTAAGATGTCTATTTTGACAACTATGAGCTTGTCAGTGGAACTCCTCCTTCATTTTTGGATTTAATGTTTTGATTTTGTTATAGAATTGTTGCATATATGCTGCAGATGCGCAATTAGCTTTCGGATTTTTTAAATTAGTCTTGGTGCAAACAAGAGGCCCCAAGATGTCGATTTTGACACATGTGAGCTTTTCAGTGGAACTCTTACATTTTTTGATTTTTGGATTTAATTTTGTTATAGAATTGTTGCATAAAGTCTGCAGATGAGCAATGAGGTTTCGGAATTTTGATTCCGGTTCCAACTTTGGTAAATTTCCTGAAAATGTTAAAGACTCATATTTTTTAACTTTTAGCATATGCTTTCATTTTTTTTACAAGAGTTTGGAAAAAATAAAATTTTGAATACTTAGAATTCTGAAATATGATTCCAATTTTGGAAAATATCCTGAAAGTCTCAAAGACCACTAATTTTTTTTTTGGAATTCTACCTAGCAACCATACATGTAGTAATTTGTTTCAATTAGGACTAACATTTTCACCAACTGAATTTCAAAAATATTTGATTCCAATTTTGGTAAATTTCCTGAAAATCTCAAAGGCAACTTATATTTTGGAATTTTACCTAGCAACCATACTATTAGGATTTGTTTCTATTAGGGCAATCATTTTCACCAATTGGATTTCAAAAATATTTGATTCCTATTTTGGTAAATTCCTGAAAGTGTCAAAGACCCCTTATTTTTTGGAATTCTACCTAGCAACCATACTGTTAGGATTTGTTTCTATAAGGGCAATCATTTTCACCAATTCGATCTAGAAAATAATTGATTCCAAACTTGGTAAATTTCCTGAAAGTGTCAAAGACCACTTATTTTTTGGAATTCTACCTAGCAACCATACTGTTAGGATTTGTTTCGATTAGAGCTGTCATTTTCACCAATTGGATTTTCAAAATAATTGATTCCAAATTTGGTAAATTTCCTGAAAGTGTCAAAGACCACTTATTTTTTGGAATTCTACCTAGCAACAAAACTGTTAGGATTTGTTTCGATTAGGGCAATCATTTTCACCAATTGGATTTTCAAAATAATTGATTCCAAATTTGGTAAATTTCATGAAAGTCTCAAAGAAAACTCATTTTTGGAAATTCTACCTAGCAACCGTATATCATTGTATTCTTTTTAGTAAAAATAGTGACTATCAATAATTTTATTGAAAAATGTTGAGGAAAATTACCCCAAAGGTCTTTAACAACTGTTTTCTGTGTCAAACAGGTGAGTGCGGGGATGGCCATCTTTTCTGATGGCACCACTTCTAGTTTTTGTTCTGTTCTCGTCAATTTCATGGGAGATCAAAATGTTCACCCACAAAAGGGAATTAAGTGATCTCGCGTTTTCATTGGCCCTTGAAAAGGTCAGGAACTTATCTTCAAATAGCAAAATATACCTTGCATGAACATATTTTGGTCTTAAATTAATGTAACAAGTATTTACCTTAAACATTGATTTTAAATTCCACTTACAACACTTACTTTAAACGCTTAGGTTTTGTTTGGATTTCCGTGCCGATTTTGATTTCATTACCATACTAGTATATCAATAGGATATATATAGGATAAATACTATATATATATCTCATTTATTTTTTCTTTTTTTTATTTCCTCTCAAAAAATTCTTACAAGATTAAAGTGATATGGTCAAGAATTTATTATTCAGTATTTTCAGAACAAATATGGTAGATAGAGAATCAACAATGGAGTACATGCATCACGGTAAAACCAAGCAATGGAACAAGGTTTTTATTGTTGTTCTATGTCTTGAAGTTACCTTGAGTCCATCGACAATTGATCTTGCTTTCAAAACGGCCCCTATTACCCATTAAATCTTATTTGTTTTGTAGATATTTAAATTCCTTACAAGTTTCCATACAGTAAAATGGCCAGTAAAAATGCCATTAATCATACTTTTTGTGAAAAATGAGATTAGATAAGATTTATCTATACATTATATTTAAGCCATATCAAATGTTTAGGTAACAAAAAGACAATACTGAGAACTAGTTAAGAACATTATTTGAATAGTGAGAAGGATTCGAATATCGCATGAATTTTGTATTTATTGCACTATAAGCTAGAGCGGATGTTAAATATCACCAGCAATGCTTAGCACCCAAGCCAGTCTTAATACTGGAATTTTGAGTCGTGTTCATTCCGGAAACAAATCTATTATTATAGGGAAAAAATCAATACATCAATATCTTGAGATTGAATCACTAATCAGTGAAAGCTGTTGAGCTAAGGGTGATTTAAATTGTTTATTTAAATAGTTTGTAGCGCTTCAGGTTAATCATCAATTAAAATTTAGTTATTAAACAATTGTCATGTAGGGCAAATTATTAGTGCACTTCAATTTCATAAATAGCTTGTATTAAATGGGGTACCTATTTATTCCATTAGATCATGAATTCATGGATGTAGCATGGATGTAGCGTTGCTCGACAATTAGCAATAAAATCCGCTCATACCGGTGCTAGGGGCCGTCTTGAACTTGCTATGAGGTATGAGTAAAGCTCATTGTTGAAGGCCTCATGGTGACTTCAAGATGAAGAACAACAATAAAAGCGCTGTTCCATTGCTTATTTTTACAATGTATTTGTAGAGACTTTGTCTCATTTGCATTTACTCCATATCCCTTCATTGTTAATTTCAGTTATCCGTCTTAACGGATAACTGAAATTAAACTGGAGTCCGTAAAACGATTCCCCGTGCGAGAGATGTATGCTCTCTATATTTTTCAGTTATGGTGTACTTGTGCGTGAGAGAATTTCTCAAATGGATATACTATTGATACTTTCAAATTTTGGTAATTATTTTTTGTAATTTTCGAAATGTAATCAAGACCACCTGTTTTAAGTGCCCACATCTCACTATTTTATAACGCCAAGTTTTCTTACATTCGACTTAATGAGTGCCCTGTGTTTGTCTATATGTTGTAGTTGTCCACTAGCTAAAGACACTAGTGCTTTTGTCGGGCAAAGGATGACAGTGATTGTAAGAGCACTTTGCCAGTTTAATTGATGTTTGTTGACAATCCCGCACCCATGACCAAGAAAGACATGGATGTAGCGTTGCTTGACAATTAGCAAAGAATTCCGCTTAAACCGGTGCTAGGGGCCGTCTTGAACTTACTATGAGGTATGAGCAAAGCTCATTGTTGAAGGCCTCATGGTGACTTCAAGATGAAGAACAACAATAAAAGCGTTGTTCCTTTGCTTGTTTTTTTTACCATGTATTTGTAGAGACTTTGTCTCATGTGCATTTACTCCATATCCTTTTATTCACCATTTACTCATATTTTAGAATATCGTTTCCGCCTTCAATTACACGAGAGTTCCTATCTTAATTTAGAAAAGCTTTCTCGCTGCGAAAATGTAATTGCCTTTTTCTGAGTTATCAAAGATAATCAAACTATATTTCATGCTTACATAGAGACGAAAATATAATTGCGATTCGAAGATTTTCCGCTATTCAAGTTTTCAACGGAGATCAACATTGTCACCCTTAGCAAGCGTTGCAAGTCTTCATCATACAATATTACAATTCTTCCTTCAAGATCAACATTTTTGTTTTAAGACATGCGTTTCAGTAATCAAGTATGTATGATTTAGTTGTTGGATAAGCAAAATGATGTAGTAATTTTGTTATTTCGTGGTTTATTTAACTTGTTTTGTTTGTGACTATTTAAAGAGGTGACAACATGGGAATAACGATTAATTATTTTCAGTAAAAGGCTAAATAAGAAATAAACAGGTACGAAACTCGCCTTTCTCCACTTACTATGGTTTTGTAAATTTGTTTTATAAATTTCAGATTTGTAAAATAGTTAGTTGTGGCATTTTTTGCTTCAAGATAACATTATCTGAAATGCACACTGATAAAGATGGATAAATACATGCAATAGGAGTTATGTTTCTGGCTCTAATATGGAAAATCGACAAACACATACACGTATGAATCAAGTATATATCGTACAGTATTAGTGCCATGTTTAAAAAAAGAAATAAAAAGTTGATTAAATGTAATCGATATAGATTTGAAGCATGCACAGCTATTTGTAGTGGCAAGTAAACAATAACTTGCTTTGGTAGATTTGTTTAGTAATAATATCAGATTCGAAGACTGTGTACTTTTCAAGTTCTTGTTCTGAATATTTTGTACATTATTTTCTGTTTCAGAAACTCCTTCGCTATCTCCAAATCGACAGACAGCAAGAGTAATACCAACTGCTTTATTACCTACACAACAGACCAATATTCCAGGTTTGTATTTTGGAAATTTTTTCCAAATTTCTTTGAAACAACGGCAGTAGAATACCGAGGGATCAAATGATTGGTAATTACAAAAATCGAGGTTCTATAACATGTCCACAACGAGAACAAAGAAAAACAATGCCGTTAGGCTAAATAAAAAAAAAGAAATAACTACCTCATCACTTTAAATGGTACCTCATTTTACATTTTTATCAAAATTGCAATAAATAAAAATGAAAAATCACCTGCCTCATTACTTTTGTTTGAGATTTCAGCAATGTAAAAAAGATGTCTCATTATATTTTGGAGGAAATAAAAATCTTCTCCCTCCCTGCCTCATCATTTTTCATGAAAAATGGCCTGAGAATCTGACATTTTTTGGGGGGGAGGGGGCTTGCACAGCTACAAAAGGCATAAATAAAAAAAAACTGCCGTCAAAACTAAAGCACTCACAATGTGAACTTCCATGAAACATAGAATTTTTGAAATTAATGGTAATTAAAACTTAGTAATAGTAATATTTTTGTTTTATCGCTTAAACTTTTTTTGAGGGGGGATATAAAATCTACAAATTGTCTCTTCCATATTTTATAGTTTTCGCCACCACATGCTTAAAATATGTACTAGTTGTCGTTATAAAATAATCATACTATTAGTCGAATTAACTGCTAGTTGCTGTATTTTCATATTGTAAAATTCTTGTTTGCAACTACTTTTTACATGCATTAAATTAAATGGCCATACTATTTATATTTACGATATTGTGAAATTCGCATGGAAAGATAACTAATTTTCACTTTCCTGTATTTCATGTTTCAAAAACGACTCGGGTTTTTCACAAGAATGTTTAAATAGGCCAAAACTGTTCAAAACACAGATGTATTTCAATTCAGACTATTGAAATTTACTATCATATATCATGTTTACTTTCACACTTGTTTATACTACAGAACTTTGCATTTGAAATAATATAATATCAAATAAAAAATTTTAGTAACGGACCAAATAATATACTACTCAACAAAAGAAACGATACACAGATTTTATCAATATTAACATTTAAATTTCCAGCAGAGAACCACAACTCGTAGATGAAATGTATTTTTTGCACGTAAGAATTAACTATATGCCCAAAAATGTCTCTTTAAATTCTGAACCCTCTCCGGTCACGGTCAAGGTTATTATCCGGGATTTCTTTTTGCAGACCTAAATAGTGAGAATGTCTATATTATCTTTTTACCAAACCATCACATTTTCGAACCGGCTGACTTCCAAATTCTGTTGTTATGTCGATCATGAATCCCTCAGGCCTACTTTCCGATTTCAACTTCCGTTCTCATAAGTGCAAAAGCGTGTAACGCGATGTTGACGTTGTGACGTCTCACAGGCCCCACTGTCACGTGATTAATCATTTGATTGGCTCATTTGCCTCATATTTATCAAAAGTCCTTAGTTTGATTTTCTTTTCGCATAACGATTAATTGAGAGTGCAGAAATCAAGATCGAAGGTCTGATCGCGATAATTCATTGTTCATGTTGATTTTTGGATTGATCGGGGCATCGAAATGAGATATTGTTTTCAACTTTTTGAAATGGCAAATTGTTAATCTGATGAAGTGTCCCGATTATTGAGATCATACAATTTATATCATCCGTCCGGTAACGGCAAACTCGATTATAAGGCGAAAAAATTCCATTCCGGATTTTCATCGTATCCGTTTCGGAATTCATCTAAAAATGGAATAAACAAATGCGTTTTGGCGTTGAATATATAAATACACTAAAATAAAAACTTTAAATTGCGAAATACAAAAATGTTTACGAAATTAACTGTGTATCGTTTCTTTTGTTGAGTAGTATATAAAGAGACAGGATGTCTTTGATGCCCACTGCACAGAAAACGGATCGGTAAAAATAGTTGAAATTTCTTAAAGTGTATATGAACTTGTATAGCTCAAATACTGTAAATATATAAAAAAAAATAGGCCTTCCAGGCCTACCATCTTAAATGGTCACACTTATTTGTATAACAATATGGTAAAATTCTTACCCCCTGAACTTTCAAAGTCTATCAATTAAATGTAATAATTCATTCATACGAAATTAAAACCTCATAGTTGAAGAAAAAAGAAACAAAACGATGAATATAATTCTGAGTCTGAAGACTAAAATTTGCATTTTTGTCCATCAACATGTCACATTGTGTCCTTCCTGAAGAAAAAAATACATATTTGTCTTAATAAATAGACACGTGTTTTCATTCGGGACAAAAATCTAAATTATTTTCTCAACATATCATATTTTGTCCTTACTATCAAATTTACATGTTTCCTAATTAAACATGTCACATTTTGTTATGCCTGATAAATCTGACCATGTAAGAAAATAAACTTTAAAACCCTAACTCCTCTTTCTACTCAGAAATAAAATTTAATGGGTTGCACTCCATTTATGTGCGATTGGCATTTTTCCTGTTTTTTTTTTTAAATAAAAACACTTTCATATACTTTTTATGGACAAAGTAACATTTCTTGTTTAAATATGATTTGGATTCAACCATTGTTTGAAACAGACAAGGCTAATTTATTGTCAGCACAGTAGTATGAATGTAAAATGTAGGTTTATATTAATTGACGTTTTTATTTTTTCTCGATTGGAATATGGATTATATAAATCTAAATGAATCGTATTATAGTTATCTCTCCTTATATGATGTTTCTGTGGAACAAAATGTGACGAAAGAATACTTTAATTCCAGCTCGTACTTCGAAAAATGGCCAAATATTAAAACCTTTATCTGAACCAACGCCGGCACATTCACCCGGACGAACGCCTGGTCCTACACCTGGACCAACGCCTGGACAAACACCTGGACCAACACCATCACCAAACATTGAAATTGTGAATTATCCGACACCATCACCAAACATTGAAATTGTGAATTATCCGACACCATCACCAAACATTGAAATTGTGAAATATCCGACACCATGGCCAACCTCTGGTTCTATGGGTAGGCCGACACCATCGCCAACCTCTGGTCCCACGGGTATGCCGACTCCATCACCTAACAATGGTGCTATGAGTAATCCAACACCAGTACCAGTAAATCTTCCAATAGAAAAACAAGCATTATTTGAAATCCGATCTGATATTGAAAGTTACACAATTGAAGGTAATGCCGTATAAGTAATAGAAAATGAGACAGAAACATTATTTTGAATTTTTCAGTATACAAAATGTATTTAATAATATATATAATATATGTGCAGTGCCTTTGTTGGAATAAAACCTAGACAGTGCCATTAATAAAGGATTTGTTTTTAAAGCATTTGAAAATATTGCTACCATAATACTTTATTATAGTTCTTAATACTTCAATGGGCTAATATAAAACGAAAAATTTTGCATTTCAGCTTTAGCAGTGATTCACATCGGAAAGCATCATGAATATTGAAGATTCTTCGAAAACAAAACCGAATTGAAAATATGAATACAAATTGTATATGATACTGCTTGAATTATTTTAACACGATGTCAGAATAAACAGACAGAAATACAAATATCAGTAAATAATAGATAGCAACAGATCATTTTAGTAAAAAAAAATCTCGGTAACAGATATCAATTCTCAATCAGCCATTGTACACCTTTCGATTTCTTGATTTCCAATGTTTCGATTTTATCTGCACTGATGAGACATTAGTTGTCGAAATGGCCATATGCAGAAAGTAAATTTACAGTAACTACGGTATTTTATGTTATTCATAAAGATTTTGTTTTTAAATATCAGTAATATTTAAATCTATAAGCAATATTAACATTCAGCATCAGGAAACAAAAAAATACCGACTTTGCATAAAAAGCAGTAAATTTCGTTATGCTGTACACGTGTTTCAAGTAGTTACCTTTTATCAGCAGCATTAAAATCAAATAATGTGGAAAGCCATAATCCAAAAGTAGTCAGAAAAGAAGAACTCATTTCCAAAAATATCGAAAAAGCAAGCCAAATCCAATACCAAGGACATCTACCGAGTGCCATACACGGAATGAAGCCTCAGTATTTTTACGTGTGTAGAATTTTGACAAAACCAGTAGATTCATTTAACAGGTAGGGAAAAAAAGAAAAGATAAATTGGACCACAACTTTCTTCTTGATTATGAAGTAATAACAAATTACCGAACAGAGTTGTGAAGAGCCGATGTCCATGAGAAAAAAAAAGCAGATGGAAAATACCGGAAAAATCTTGTATAGTTCATAGTCACTTATAAAAATGAAATACATTAGCAAACTAGTAGCGGAGCAAAAAGACAGAAATGGAGAAATCTACAACAAAAATCCAATTAGATGGCAATACCGATGTTACAAGACTCAACATGTCTAAGATAAAAAAAATAATGAATAAACAAAACAAATGGTTAATACTTCCGTTTCCAAAATGAAATGAAATTTTAGTCCAATACTATGTGCTTCTCACAAGACCATCTGACTAGAGTAAGATCTTGTGTCCATACTCGGGGGTAGGGGGGGGGGGGTCACTTCCACTATATGATGAGGTAGGGATGAGCCGCTGGAATAGGTACCTTTTTCTTGCTTTAGATTATATGATAAGGGTAGTAAATTGTGATGAAAATATGTGATAAGGTAGGGAATGTCAGATGATATTGTGTGATAAGGTTAATTTGTTGTATCTAATATTTTACGAAAGGATATGAGGTAAATAAATCAGATATTGATTAGCATTTGACATATTTACATTAATAAAGTATTAAACTGTGTGTAATTTTCTACTTTTTGATTGAAAATAAAGAATTTACAGTTTTCACCCCAATATATGACAAGGTATACTTGTCTGAATTATATATGATTAGGTTTACTTTTCTGCTAAAAATATGTGATAAGGTAGATATTTTTGAGATTCTTAATATTTGATAAGGGTGGGGGTCCTAATGTGCCAGCGGCTCACCCCGAACAAAAATCATATGGAGTAACCCCCCCCCCCCCCGAGTATCCATACTGCAATCTCAGAACAGTTGTGGTTAGAAAGGGACATCAAAACGAAAATTTCATCCAGAAACAACACAACTTTGCTATAAGGTCTGTAAGTCTCGTCATGTGACTCAAGAGAATTTACGATAAACAGGTAATTCGAAAACGTTTCCTGCCTAAACATGACGTCTGAGGATTATGACGTTCAATTTTTTGTTTGAAACGTCATATATCTTTGTTTAAAATGTAACTACCGGGTACAATTTTTGATCCCGGAAGTTCCTATAGTGTACGAGACTTACAGGCCCTATTGAAAATTTATGTTTGTTTGTTTTTTTTTTCTTTTTTTCACTGCAAAAAAGTATTGCAGACTTCTTAATTATATTTTTTTCAGACAATGGAGTCATGGACGACGACGGAGTAGAATGTCTTGACTTTAACAGCGCAAATATTGTGAAGAATGGCCTTATTGATATAACATTTATCATTGTGTGTGTAGTATTTTCTATTTTATAAGCATTTCTATTCAACCTACTTAAATATATATGGAGTAAATAATTCCGTCTTTATCTTTAAATACAAATAAGAGAAAAAACATTTCTTTTACTGGTATGTGTAATTAATTTTAAACACAAAAAGGGTCTTTGTTAAAAATTCACGAAGGAGGATACACCTGCAATTCCATCAACGGTACAACCGTGGAAGGGTTGGGAATTGGGACCGAAAATCAGTAGGCTCCCGCAAAAATTTGGAGGGCTGGCAGCTCTATAAAATATTTGCATTTAAAATGCATTTAAAGCTAGAATTGTATAAATGGAAAACATAATTTTACAAAAGAATGACAAATTAATATCTCTACAAAAAGTTTCAATATTTACTCCCCTTATTTCAACGATGACTCTTTTTTTTGTAAATACATAATAAATGGAACAATATACAAAGTATGACCAAATTTGTTTATTCGCACTTATCATATTCCCAACTAATCATATGTCAACACTTAAATGACCTCTGCAGAAACTGAATTTACACTATGGCCCATTAAAAACTAAATTTAAACCAACTTCGGTATTTTGTTTTTTTATTACACCACTGGGTTGATACCTCTGCTGATAAAGAAAACTTCTGAGGTGAATCGTGTTGTGAGTTTTAGTAATAGTTAAAGTATGTTTCATAATAAGTTGTTTGAAAGTACTTTTCAGTGCGCCCTCAGGCATCTTAGCTACCTATTTTCTTACGAAGCACTTTAATTCAAATAATTACTCTGAAATATACTTTAATTCACAAAAATACATGAAGTTTTAGATAAATTACAATCTATAGATAGACCAGTTTCATCTATTGACAGTAATGATTTTTCTACACTTTATACAACCCTTCCACATAATTTGATTAAATCCAAACTGAGTGAACTTATTAAATAGTCCTTTAAATCTTCGGGTCTTCCGTTTATTTGCTGCAAAAAGCAAGGATTCTTCTCCAATATTACTTACAACGATTATTGCTCCTGAACATGTGATGATACAAAGGCAGTAGAATACCGAAAGAAACAAAGGAGAGAAATTTGCAAAGACATGGCCAAACGAGAACACAGAAAACAATGACGTTAGACACAGAAAACAATGACGTTAGACAGATACAAAGCACAGAAATAGAAATCACAACATTCAAAACAAAGGCACTTACACTGTGAACTCCAATAAAACTAAGAGTGACATCAGGTGCTCCAGAAGGGTAAGCATGTCCTGCTCTGTTAACAGCACCCGTCACACGGTAAGTGAGGCATATATGTTTTTGAAAGATCTGTAAGATAGCTGATTGGTTAATATCATTTGCTAACCCTGAGACAAAACCAATTAAAATTCATGGTACGTGTTACTTTTTCTAACCGTCAAACAGTACCAAGTTAAATTTTGAAAAGCTTTGGTAATCATCGAGTGTTCAAACAGGGACAAGAACAATTCGGTACCACAAACAAAACTAACGAAGACAAAACTAAAATATAACAAGAAACAAAAAAAACTAAAGCACTCACAGATATGATTAAGGCACTGAATCTCTTGCTAGACAACATTTATGTTCCTTTCGGTACCATTGTTTTTATCATCAGGTCATTGGAATCCATATGGGTACTAATTGTGCTCCTCTCATTGAAGATCTTTTTCTGTTCTGTTACGAACGGTACATTGACGATATCCTAACTATTGACAATCCCAAGTTTTTAGCTTGTGTCCACATCATTTGCCCACAGCAACTGAAACTTAATAAGTCAAGCAATGATTCTAAAAACTGTCCTTTTCTTGATCTAAGTACAGTAGGGTGCAGACATAACCTCTCGTCCAGGTTAACTTGGGGAGCAGTCATGAGAACAGTCCTAAGTTAACTTGATGTTAACTTGGAGCAGTCATAGAATCCTCACTGGTCTGACCAGTCATAGAGCCCTGACTGCTCTGACCATGCAGTCATAGAGCCCTGACCGCTCTTACCTGTCATAAAATCCTGACTGCTCTGGCCTGTCACAGAGCCCTGACTGCTATGACCAGTCATAGAGCTCTGACCGCTCTAACCTATCATAGAATCCTGACTGCTCTGATAAGCCTGTAAATACTCAAAATTTAATACAGCGATGGAAACGTCCCACATTCCCTACCACACGCACACGTTTCACTCGACGAATGCACATATTTTTCACACGTTGAGTGCAATTTTCTTCAATTTTGTCGTAATCATATCAGAACCACCAGAAAAGAGTCACTATTTCGTATTCGAAAATTTCCCTCATTTTGTAAAATAAACAATCAAATGAATAAATAATTAAAACTGAATCAAAATCAGTACTGTAGTAAATAAAATATGCTGCAAATACCCACAAACATCAAATATCAGAAAAAGGTGCATATTTCATTTCCACGTTATAATGATGGGCCAACTTGGTGTAATTTGACTGAAATATTAAGAAAACATAGACCTTCTTCATTCCATAATGTACCAATGCCCGCAATACTGCAACTTGTTGTAATTAAACCTAAAATATAAAAGAAAAGGCAGATTTAGGCAGATTTTCTTTATTCGATATATATCAATGACTGCAATTACTCCAGCTTTCTGTAACCTGAATAAGAAAAGGCAGATTTTCTTCATTCGATAATATAGGGATGCCTGCAATACTTCAAATTGCTGCATTTAACTTAAAATATATAAAAAAGGCAGCTTTTCTTCATGAGATATTATATTGATGCCCGCAATACTTCAACTTGCTGTAATTTAACCTAAAATATATAAGAACTAGAGGCTCAGAGACTGAGCCTGTATCGGTCACCTGGCAAAATGCTTCTACGCCATACATGTCTAAAAAAGATGTTTCCTTACCAATGGGGTCACATGTTTAGCTATGTTCTTCATTAGTACCCATGTTTTTTGTCTGATCCTATTGAAATGAATAATTTTTGCAAAGGACCTTCTATACATTTCAGAGATGATGATTATAAGGATGGTTATCTCATTCCTAGCTCTAATGTTAAACTATGTTCTGCACTGGAGGCCATCTTTTTTGACAGCTTCAGAGTAGAAAGCAAATATATGCTTTTCCCATAGGGTCCCATGTTAAACTATGTTCTGCGTTGGCGGCCATGTTTTTTACGGATTGAACAAATTTCGGCAAACTAAGTAAAGAACCTTCCATACATCATTCCTGTAAAGTCTGGTTCCATTTGCTTCAGTAACTTTAGCGGAGATAGCAAATATTTGCCTTTCCCATAGGGTCCCATGTTAAACTATGTTCTGCGATGGTGGACATGTTTTTTCACAGATCAAAAAAAATTTTGGCAAACTAAGTAAAAGACCTTCCATACATCATTTCTGTAAAGTTGGGTTCCATTTCCTTCAGTAACTTCAGAGGAGATAGCAAATATTTGCTTTTCCCATAGAGTCCCATGTTAAACTATGTTCTGCGCTGGCGGCCATGTTTTTTCACGGATCGAAAAAATTTCGGCAAACTAAGTAAAAGACCTTCAATACATCATTTCTGTAAAGTTTGGTTCAATTTGCTTCAGTAGCTTCAGAGGAGATAGCAAATATATGCTTTTTCCCATAGGGTCTAATGTTAAATCTAAGTTCAGCGATGGCGGCCATGTTTTTGGTGGATCGGAAAAATTTCGGCAAACTAAGTAAAGGAACTTCCATACATCATTCCTGTAAAGTTTCGTTGAAATTGGTTCAGTGGTTTCAGAGGAGATAGCCAAAATGTGAAAAGTTTACGGACGGACGGACGGACGACGGACGCCAAGTGATGGCAAAAGCTCACATGGCCTTTAGGCCAGGTGAGCTAAAAAGCAGATTTTCTTCATTCGATCATATAGCGATGCCCATAATACTTCAACTTGCTGTTATTTAACTTGAAATATATAGGAAAAGCAGACTTTCTACATTCGATATTATATCGAAGCCCACAATACTTCAACTTTCTGTAATTTAACCTATAATATATAAGAAAAAGCAGATTTCTTCATTCCATATTATGCCCATTCCCGCAAAACTTCAACTTGCTGTAATTTAACCTGAAATATATATTAGGAAAAAGCAGACTTTCTACATTCGATATTATATCGAAGCCCACAATATTTAAACTTGCTGTAATTTAACCTAGAATACATAAGATAAGGCAGATTTTCTTTATTCGATATTATATCGATGCTCGCAATACTTCAAATTGCTGTAATACAACCTAGAATGTATAAGAAAAAGGCAGATTTCATTCATTCGATATCATATCGATGCCCGCAAGACAACGACTTGCTGTAAATTAACTAAATATATATAATTAGAAAAAGCAGATTTTTTTCATTCGATATTATATCGATGTCCAAAATACTTCAACATAATGTAATTCAACCTAAAATATAGAACAAAAGGCAGATTTTTTCATTCTATATTATACCAAAGCCCGCAATACTTCAACTTGCTGTAATTTAACCTAAAATATATAAGAAAAAGCAGATTTTCTTCTTTCGATCATATAGCGATGCCCATAATACTTCAAATGCTGTAATTTAACTTGAAATATATATATGAAAAAGCTGATTTTCTTCATTCTATATTATATCAATGCCCGCAATACTTCAACTTGCTGTAATTTAACCTACAATATCTAGGAAAAAGCAGATTTTCTTCATTCGATAATATATCGATGCCCGCAATACTTCATCTTGTTGTAATTCAATCTAAAATATGTAAGAAAAAGCAGATTTTGTTCATTCGATATTATTTCGATGCTCGCAATACATTTAACTTGAAATATATAACAAAATGCAGATTTTCTTAATTCGATAATACATCGATGCTAGCAATACTTCAATTTGCTTTAATTGTCCCCCGCCTTTCGCGAAAGCGGGGGACTATAGAATTCGCCTTTCCGTCATTCCGTCATTCCGGATTTCGTTTCCGGATGATAACTTGAGTATCCCTTGCCCGATTGAAACAAAACTTATACAGATGGAAGGAATAGGAAGGGCAAGAACTCTATTGATTTTGGGGTCAGTAGGTCAAAGGTCGAGGTCACAATTTCTAAAATATAATTTATTGCACCAAAATTTGGTCCATGTGGGAAATTTTTATTTTTTATCCGATTTCGATGGGATTTTTTCCATTATATTCCTCTCAATGAATGCTTTCATACATGTGCCAACAGATTTCTGGTATCTCTTACCGTTTTCAAGATAATTGGGGTCAAAGGTGTTGGGGGTGGGGGTTTCCGGATGTCGTTTCCGGATGATAACTTGAGTATCCCTTGCCCGACTGGAACAAAACTTATACAGATGGAAGGAATAGGGAAGGGCAAGAACCCTATTGATTTTGGGGTGAATGTTTTCATACAAATGCCAACATATTTCTGGTTTCTCTTACCGTTTTCAAGATAATTGGGGTCAAAGGTGTTAGGGGGTGGGGGTGCCAAAAAATTTTTTTTGTATTTTTCATCGGATTTTGATGGGGTTTTTTGCAAATGCTTCCTCATGAAAAATGCAATAAAAATCTCCCCAAACATTTTTTTCATCTTGTACCGTTTTTCAGGTAAAAGAAACATACAACTCTAAGGAGGGGGACCTTGAGCACTGCTCTATTTTTTAACCTAAAATATATAACAAAAGGCACATTTTCTTTATTCGATAATATAGCGATGCCCGCAATATCCCAACAATGTTAAACTTGCTGTTATTTAATCTAAAATATATATATAAGAAAAAGCAGATTTTTTTTTGTGTGTGACAAAAATCTGTGATAAATCCATGAATATTATATGAGCCCAAAACATGTGATACTCAATATGTAAATATTTTAAAAAGTTGTAAAGTTGCGGTTGTAAAAATCTATATTATCTTTAAAAAAATAGAAATAAGAGGACGACTAGTTGATTTTCAGTTGTGGAGATTGGCCGATCTTGTAAATAAATAATTTAATCTTGGTTCAAGCTGGGACTTATATAAGTACCAGGTCCTAGAAAACTTGACAGGTCCTACTATACTTGTCATGGAAACAGATAATTTATTTGTTCGAAATTTTCATGAAAATAAATAATTTTTCTAGGCAAAGAAAACGGGCAATATATCTATAAAATGTGGACTTTTGAATGAAATGGAGTAAACGCATGTTACACGATACACGCAATGAACGGAGAACGTTACACAATACATGCACACGCTTTACACAATGAGTGCACACGATGAGCGCTAATTTGGGAATTTTGAACGGTTCAATCGCTGTAACATTAAAGCAGTCAGGGCTTTATTACAGGTCAGAGCAGTCAGGATTCTATGACAGGTTAGAGCGGTCAGGGCTCAATGACCAGAACAGGTCATAGCAGTCAGGAGTCTATGACCAAAACAGGTCAGAGTAGTCAGGGCTCTAGAACAGTTTTAAAGTTAACTTAGAGTAGTTTTTATGACTACTCTATGACTGGTCTAAATTAACTTGAAAACTGTCCTAAGTTAACTAAGAAGAGCTTTTATGACTGGTTCAGGTTAACTTGGCGGGAGGTTACGTTTGCATCCTACTGTATCATCACTGACTGTGATAAAATAAAATCTAAAATTTATGATAAAAGGGATGATTTTGATTTTACTATTACTAAGGATGGGTTGCGATAAGGCCGTTTTCCGGCCCAACGTGGATATAAATAATATACGGTCAAAAGTTAAGACACGTGTCTGTACTAACTAGTCAAATGATAAAATATTCAAACTGTGCATGCGCAGGTCACCTACAACAATTTTTTCACAGAGGTGTGAAAACACAAATTTTCTATGGTCTCCGTCGGAAAAACTTGTGGCAATTAGCCAATATGGCAAAGTTGTATTACTTTTGATAAATACTTATCAGAAAATATACATATCATCCAATTTAGTGCTCAACATTATTGTATCGGCTTATTAAATGCGAAAGTAAATCACTGAAGCTGACTTTTGGAAAAAGTTTAGAAATACTATGGCAAGCATAATAATGAAAATTAAAGAAACGTGGATACAACGACATGAGACTCGTTTAGATTGCCATAAACAACGCACGACTCATTATAATACATTATTAAATGATAAAAATATTAGTTTAGTTCGGTTCTCACTTACTTAAAACCGGAAGTGGTCCAAATCGAGGACTGCTACAAGGGGACCCATGAAATGATTATGTTTGCTTTTAGGTGGTATTCAAATTTAAAAATATAGGCATAAAAGGTAAAAACAAATGGTAAACGTCCTGAAAGGTTGAAATTTAGATATACATGTAGATAAAATAATTTTCACATGGAAAGTCGTAGAAAGTAACTTGGACATTGACATAAAGTCACATGGTAGTTACACGATTTGAGAAAAAAACAAGAAATGATGATATATAGCTTATAGCATAAAATTAAAAAAAAATCACTAGTATTAGCACGTAATGTTTTGGTCAAAATGATACTTTTGAAATTGCTTTTTAAACCTGAGTATTCCGACATCCTGTATAATCGGACACATTCTTAAGGTCCCACAGTGCGTCGGAGTAGATAAGTTAAACTGTATACATTTTGCCTTGTACAAAACGGTAATTATTTCATACCATCAGTATCACAACTGAACGCTAAAATGCTTCATATATCAAACATGGTTTTTGATATAAATAAAGGGCTACGCCGAGCGCAGCTTGATACAACCGCAGCATGTCGACCGCTGAAATTTGACCAAGTGCAATTTAAAGTGAATGTGGAAACAGTTAGGAGCTTGTCACAGTAATTTGGTGACACAATTAGTAGCTTGACATAGAAATTAGCTGGACACAAACTAGGGAGCATAAAAATAGCTCTTTTGGCCCCTGAAAGCTCCGAACATGTAACAGTTCTGTTAAATCTGATGACATACTACTTACAGCTTACATCAAGATGAATCGAAAGAAAGAAATCCAATCCCCGATTAAAATTAATGATTTAACGTTTTTTCAAAAATTCCAATTTCGGCCCCATTGACCCCTTATAGTTAGGAAACGGTAAGAGATACGCAAAATCTGTTGACATACTACCAAGGCTTGAAACAAAGGAATCTACAGAAAACAAATCCCATCGAAATCCAATTAAAAATCAGGTTATCTTTATTTTAAAATGTAAGTTTGGCCCCTTTGACCCCTCATAGCCCAGAAGCCTAAGAGATGCGAAAAATCAGGAATCTATAGAAAAAATCTCAATGAAATCCCTTGAAAAACAGAAATTTTAGGTAATGTGAATATTTGTAATTTTTTCTTGCGGATCCATTGGAAAACTGTATCAAATTCAGACTAGAAATTAAAAAAAATAATTTTTTGAGATTCACCCCTTTGGGGCCCTATTCATCTCATGAAAGGTACATAGGACGTGAAATCTGTTGGCATTCTACAGATTGCAATTTTTCTCAAGAGCACACCCATCAAAATCCGGTGAATAATAAAAATTCTACAGCCGAATATGTGAAAACACCAAATTTTGCCCTTTTGGCCCCTTTTCCAAAAACGGGAAGGGTCACAAATCTCAAAATATGTTACAGCCTGCCTTTTGTGCCAAGGAACATAGTGTAAAAATTTCATAAGGATTGGACAACTCGAACTTAATGATCAACTACAAAAGTGTCTACAGACGATAACTACGCCGACGCCGCCACCGTCGACGACGTCAGCGCCATACCATTATACGACCTGAAGAATTTTGCTGGCGGATAAAAATCTCAAAAGAAACATACATAATACTATAATTATTCATTTTAAAATAGGTTTTGTAATGAAAAAGATATGTTTTCTTCCTAACCTCAGGACAAAGACCGATAACCCATTTTATCAGTATTGGCAAACTGCCAAATAAATAACATTGATTATAACGTGAGAAATTTCCGCATTTAGCGTTTTTTAAATGACTTGGTTGCGTTGATAGCTTTTTATTTATGCGGGTAATACATAAACGAGTAATATTGGTTAATTTTGACTTTTACGGTAAGTCATTTGGGGTTGAGAATTTTTGCATTTTTCATGTTTTTCAACATGACCTGCACATGGACTCAGGTTGATTCTTTGCATGAATAATACCCTAAGTATAATGCATTTATGGTGTAAATATGAAGCTGGGTCCAAATGCAGGTCATAGTTAAATTGGATTTGAAACGTGATCCATTGAAAGCCTTTTCCCATAGGCCCAATGTTAATTAACCTTGATAGGGGTGTAAAAGAACATAGATTTTATCGAATATTTGTCAATAGATCAAATTATAAGTGTATATTCTAAATAATGGGAATATTATGCTTTATAAATACATAAGAAACAATGACTTTCCTTGAAGAAAATAATTTTGATATCCCATTGGGCCGATTTAGCATCTTATCGCAACCCATTCTTTCCCCTTTCTTTAAAGCGACGTTCCTCTAGCTCCATGCTACGGGATGTATTTATCTCAACTTGTACGATTCGCTCGCATTTGTTCTACCCTGGATGATTTTAATGAGCCTAACCTTACTCTCACATCCAAACTTTTACAACAAGGTTACAGATTTCATAAATTATTAAAAACATTTAAAGAAGTTTTACACAACTTTTCTATTAAAATCGGTTTTCGGGCCAGCACCTCATTACTGGCTACGGGGTCCCTCGGGGACTAACAGTCAACAAGCACTGGCATCGACCCAGCGGTAATAAATAACAAAATATCGAAGTAATTGTGAATTTGGTTTCCGCATATGTGCATATATGGACCAGCGGTATGTATTCAGCTGTACAGAACTGGAGTTATCTTACTGAAACTATGCAAATGCCTCACCAATGTTACTTATCTCAACATTGTTTAATCGTTCGTTCATTCGTTAGTAATGGTTGTATAAAAGTGAATACAGCTAAACATAATAAAGATAGGGTCGTCGTGACGAGGAAAGGGACCTTTGATGTAAAATAAATACAATTTTATTCGTGACGGAATTTCATCATCTGTTTCTTTCATCACTTTTCTTTCGCCATTTGGTAAAATCATTTTTGGTATTCTGAATCATTGTAGATAAACGCCACACTTCATGCAATAAAAAGACAAATTTCTTATTTTTAATCATAAAGGTGCAGACTAAGTGACAGATACCAATTTTCCCTTAATTAAATAGAAACAAAAATTGTTTGCTCCAGGTGTCTTATGCACCCCTATTTCTTTTTCCTAAATTAATCTTTCAATTGCTTGACTCATTCTCGCCCAAAAATAAGTTAAGTACATAAAATACTGCTCACTGGACGTAGCTTTCACAAATCAATCAATTGTTATCGTCAAAGATTGTTTCATCAGAATAATCTACGCGTGTTACATCTGCACGTTCATTACTTCGGAAATTAATTGTTAAGTAATACATATAACATACTTGTCCTTAAGTATTTGCTTCTCTGTGGGGTATGTTTTCTAATGTCGTTCTATAAATGCACATTAGTTAAAGTTAATACATTAATACAATACTCTCAGATCAATTTACATAACTGACATTTTGTACTTTCTAAAATCCTTGGATATTGCATCGCTTGAAGATTACTTTGTGATAGAAATGTAAGAGAAAGAAATAAATTTATTTAACTTTAAATCACACGACGAAAATCATATTATATTATGTAGGCAGGTATTATTTGGACAGATTTGTCTAATTCTAATGAAGTAAATACTGTTATTTGTCTTAATAATTAGCACCAAAGCATGTTTTTTAGATAATAGTTACTTAACGGAAGATTAAATATCGTATAAAAGAGAGCAGTCTTATAAGTTAACCTATTAATAAACTCGATATCAACTTATCAAGTCAAATAATGGTATGTTTTTTTTTTATTTTGTACTGCTTCTTTCATTATTATTGTCATTTATTTAAGCATACTGCACGTACAACATGCACATATACGGAAGCGTATATTGGCCTCTCCTTATTATTAATTTCGCCTCACCTTTGTGTTATTTTTAGGAATAAATGCTTTATATGGTGATAATCAAGGGTTATTAAGTAATGCTTACGTCATTATAAATTGTAATCTTTGTTAAATTTTCTTTGAATTTTGGTTTATAATATTTAACTCAATTTAATTTAAATGTTGATAATTATTATAATTGTAACGGTCATTTAATAAATTATACTTATACCTTATAAATAGTAAGTAAATGTTATTAAGAAAACAGTTACTGCTTTATAAGATTATATCACGGTATTATTAGTATTGTTTAATGACTTATAACGTATACATGGCAATATTTATTGCCAATTTAAGCAAATGGGTTGGAGTTTTGAAATGGGGGCTGGGAGATTCCTTAAAGATAAATAAATAAAAATGTGTGTGTTACTTTTGTGATATTTTTTTTCCACCACTCCCACCACAGCAGCAATAAACCACCGCTGAATACCCGAAATGCGAACAGCAAAAAATGAGCAAATGAGCAAAGAAATAAGTAGCGTAAGCACCGAAATGAGCTCGAACAAGTGATAAACCAACGCTGAAGTTCCGAGATGAGCACGCCAGCATCAATTATGAGCAAGCGAGCAGAGAAATAAGCAGCGTGAGCAACGAAATGAGCACGTGATGATACTCAGAAACAGCAGAATTACCATTTTCACCAGCGCTCCCACTGCAGCAATTCCCGAGATGAGCATGCGAGCAGCGTAAAGAGCACGTGAGCAGTGAAATGATCAAGTAAGCAGCGACATGCCAAATCTTTATAGGATTTTATAAATGTTGCAATTAAAACGACCCAAAACAAAGCACCTAGGGGTTACCGTACGGTCTTCAACACAGTGAGGAACCTCACACCATATAGCAAGCTCTAAACGGCCACAAAAGTTAAAAAAGTGAATAAATCAGTGGAAACAAACCACATCCAATATATGTTTTCGAGGTAACTTTATGGTTCTAAAACGAATTGTGACATTTACAAAGTCATATCTCTTACAGTATCACATGTGAGTATGGGTGTTCATAGGTCCAAAATTTATGGAAAGACCCAAATTATTATTTTTCAAAAGTCAAGTACTATATGTTTTCGGGGGTATCTTTAACCATCTGAGTCAATTGAAGACATTAAGAAAGTGATATCTCTTATCATATGATAGTAATGAGGGACCCTTACTTTTGGCAGAAGAAATCAACATCCAGTTGAGTGGTCTTGAGTGATATCTCTTATCATATGATAGTAATGAGGGACCTTTTGGCAGAAGAAATCAACATCCAGTTGAGTGGTCTTTAACTCCAGAAATAAAATTGATATTTCAACGAACAAAGCTTTATAAACGGTCAGAGAACATTGGGATTGTCGCTTCTCACTTGATCATTTCACTGCTCACGTGCTCATTTCGCTGCTCGCGTACTCATCTCGGAAATGTCTGGTGCTGCAGTTGGAGAGGTGGTGAAAGTGGTAATATCGTTGTTTCTGAGTATGCTCACGTGCTCATTTCGCTGCTCACGCTGCTCATTTCTCTGCTCATTTTTGCTGCTCGTGTGCTCATCTCGGGAATTCAACGGTGGTTTATTGCTGCTGCGGTGAGAGCGGTGGAAAAGAAAGATATCACATAAGTAACACAAATTTTTTTATTTATTTTCTTTTTTAAAGGAATCTCCCAGCCCCCATTCCAAAACTCCAACCCATTTGATTAAATTTGCAATAAATTTTGCCATGTATACGCTTCCGTACATATAAATTAAAAAAAAAATCTTTACAATCTTTACTTTACTTATTCTATTTTATTTGTACGAAATGTTTGTTTTCATAAAGATCATGCTATAATAAATGTGTTTTTTAAGGATAATTTATAAAATCACATAAAAAAATGTACATGTACATTAGCAAGAAAACCTCAACCCATCCTAAATATTTATATTATTGTTATTCATATTATTATTTATTAATACAAATATTAATGTAGTGGATGCAGTCTTGAGATGACTGATGAGCATGTCTTTCCGGCGGACCGAGAAACTCCTGCCATAACATAAGCGCATTACCGGTAATGAAACAATATTTTGCAAAAGGATATGGAGTAAATGAACATGAGACCATAACACATATGTTGACGCCAGCTGCAATAACTTTAATGAGCTATATGGCCATTTTGGAAATTAATTCGTCATCAGCAGCACTAGAAACCAAACAAAGGAAATCCATTATTTCAAAAAATGTTTAAAAACAATATAACCAAACGTAATCCAAATAATCAGTAATATCAAATAAAGCTAAGGACAAAACTACGATGGAAGGTGTTAAACCTTAGGTTTAAGAATTTACATAAATTAAGGTAATAGTAATTGAACAAAAACATTAATATACGATTTTTAGCAAGAGCCGTTCATTTCCTTAACAAACAACAACGTATTGTTCAGTATTTCAGTAAAGTCGTCACGATTTCAATAATTGCTTGAAAACTTTTTTAATCGTTACGTTAATAGTGATATTTTTTTGAGAATCATTACTTTATGTTACAGACATTGTCAAACATACATATAAATGTTCATTTGAAAGTTCAGTAAACACAATAAGATTCACCAAGATAGTCAGTATCAATTGACATGCGTCGAACAATGAACATTTGCATAATCAGGTAGCTTTTAACTCGCCCTTTATTTTAAGAGAAGAGCTATTCATTATTGTAAAGTGATGTATGTTTACATTTTTCATTTGTAAACCTCTTAAATTATAATAAATCATGTCATAATAAGGTAACTTCTCATCATAATTTGAATTAGTGTTGTAATTAACAATTATGCGCTTCTACGATATCAATATGGGGTTTAGCAGAGCAATAAAGAAATATTTAATGGGGAATTAACAAAATCACCGAACAGAATTTTCAAGAGCCAAAGTTCCTGAGCCAAAAAGACAAAGCATGTGGAAACCACCAGAGAAATTGTCGATCGCAATGGTCCTGACTTAGTACAGGCTTTCAAAAGAAATGGTTGGTTTAACCGGTTTTATGATGCGCCAAATCTCCCCTCCCATTGCGATAGTGTTCGGTAGCAACTCAACAGCTGTTGCTATTGAAAGGTCAAAACAGACAGCTGTCCCGAGTTCCTATTGTTTTCTAGTATTCGTGTTTTTAATGTATAGTTCCATGACAGATTGTGGCATGTAATTATAATTTTCAGCCATTGTAGGTGTTTCCTGTTATCCATCTTTTAACAGTTAAAGAAATGACCGTCCCATTATTAAACAAAAAAAAATCAGAGTTAGCATCGAAACTTCAATTTTTTTTTCTACAAGGAACAAGTGTTTACCCGAGTCCAATATTATCTTTTGCGCCTCGTTAAACCCCATATTGATTGAATAGAGAAGTGCCATATTTTTTATTATATTTGACGGACATGACTGAAGGCAATGATGACAAACAAAAGTGGTGTGGCATATCTTATTTGGGTGAAGAAGGGGTTTGGCCTTGAAACGTCAATCAAAATAAATGTTCAATATCATGATTTATTTTATTGCAAAATTATATTTCCCTGAGAAAGCAACAAACAAAAAGCAACAACGGCTGTAGAATACCGAAGTAAAAAAGGAGGCGATGACCACAAAAATCGAAGTCCGAAGACATGGCAAAAACGACAACAAGAAAAACAAAGACAAAACAAGAACGTGAGACGGCTATAGTGCACGAAAATAAAAAAGACGACATAAAGAACCAAGACACTCATAGTGTGAAACTCCCATGAAAACCGCGAGTGACATCAAGTGCTCCGGAAGGGTAAGCATGTCCTGCTTCGCTAGCGCCACCCGCCACACTATCAGTAAGTCAATCCAGGTCAATGATGTCATGGTGACGGCCATAGAATTTCTGAAGGGATGAAAGTAACAAATGCTAAACAAATCCCGGACTAAGCAGCTTTTGGGACAGTGTTTTTGCTCTATTAAAAAAATCACTGTATAAACTACATGCTCGACGGTAACGACTCAACGGTGAAATGTACTATCCATAAGAGACTGGAGAGGTAGGTATATTGCTGCTCAGAAAGGGAAAGTTCATAATTTGGAAGTTAAAATCATCACGTTTGTCATATAGCTTAGATTTCAAATGTCCATCTTCGTTAATGTATATCAAAAGATCTAAGTACGCAGATGAAGTAGGTGTATCAGTAGTCTCTTTGATTTCAAGCTCATTGTGATAGATCTGGTGTAAATGTTCCTTGAATTTTGGATTATTAAGAGAAAGTACATCGTCTATGTAGCGGAAGCTGAAATTAAAGGACTGAAGTAAATGTTTTTGTTTTTGTTTGTTTTTTTGGTTTTTTTTTTTATATACAAGTAAATGTAAAGATAGTAAGCATGCAATAAATTTCCATATTGTACATGTAGTAGTGCAATATAATTTAATTTTATGACGTCATTGGCAACAAAATTCCTCCTTTGTACTGAAATTTTAGCTTTGCTATACAATAAAAGGGTTATTGCATGGATAATATCATATTGTCCCTCGTAGAATATATATTGCACTCGCAAGCTCGTGCAATGTAAAATTCTACTCGGGACAATATTCCCCAATATTCATGCACTAACCCTATATTATCATGATCAACTGTGCAATATCACAATTTTTTGAGCAGATACACTTTTTTACTCTGTATGTAGAAATAAAGTACAAATTAATATTATAATAAAACTTTTTATTGAGTGTGCAACTTTTATTTACAGTTATTGGTTGTTAGCCTATTTGTGCTGCTGACTCTAAGTGAAAGTAGATGTATACGAAAAGGTTTGTCAAATAGTTTACTTACAGAAATGTACATATTTAATGAATCTGAATCTTAAGCTATACATTTCACATTAGTTTTACACATTTAACAACTGAAATGAGAACAGAAATTTTGAGAGGAGGAAAAAGAATAAATAACAAACTTTCGTCCGTGTAATATATACTCAACAAAAAAAGTTAAGGACCATGATTTTTCATTTCCATTATAATTGTTTTCCAATACAATTTTATTTTACTTAAGCATTCACTACCCAATCAGTCTTGGAACATCGTGTCTGATATTTTCGAGATTAGCAGGTTAGATACTTGAAAAAAAGTCTATGTTGTCAGTCTTCCATCTGGTCATGCTTCCTCGAAAAAAAAAAAAAAACAAATCACTGAAATTTACATTTTTACCCACAAATTTAACCGCCTTGAAATCAAATCAAATTTCGGTCTGGAAGTGATTCAAGGAATCCTTTTATTCCATAATTTCCGTGTCTTGATGTTTCAAACGACGTTGTGAAGTCAAAATGTATAATTTCTGTACCATACCCTTTCAAATTTTTAAAATGACCAATAGAAAGGTGGAAGTTCTTGCATGGGAAAAATTGGTGCCCTCATGTGAATGTCGGTTTCTTTGTCAATTTTCAACAATTTCCAGTGAATCAAAGTCTGTATACAGTCAAAAGATTGGAATACTCGTTACAATTTTCAAAATCATGATTTTCTGTGAAAAACGTGATTTTTCAAATCTTAAAAATGGCAAATTTGGAAATGGAGAAAATTGCAGAAAATGCTCATGAATGGTAAATGTATACACTGTGCAAAAAATCTTGTCGATAAGTTTGCGGTTATGCTCGTGCATCGAGACGAAAATAAAGATGCACTATTTTAAATGAATATGGTCCTTAACTTTTTTTGCGCAGCATATATAAATGTATAAATATATCACTTTGTTCAAGGAACGTCTAAAATTGAAATAAAAAAGTCTAACTTCGGAATTGGTCTTAAGAAGATACATAACAGTTATGATTTTCCATCTCATCTGCATTTATATAGCTTAAAAATCATACAAAATATCCAAAAAATTCTTATTTTTTCACATAAGTTATTTACTTAAAATTTTGGAAAGTTATAACACCTTAAGAATGCTTCCGACATCAATGCTATTAAATAAGTTTTATGGAATTTACTGATTGTGTTAATTTTAAATCTTTTATTTAAAAAAAGAATTAACATTCGTAGACATACTCCATGTAGACCGAATTCTCCAGTCTGTTTCTTGCAAATATTACCTAATCGGTATTTTGTTATTTCTTTTTTACACGACTGATACAAAAATGTACACTGTGCAGCATACATGCAATATTGATAATTTGTATCATGCTCATATTTGGTATTAGAAAGTACAGTAAATAGGAATCAAATCAGTGTTTGTCAAGCATTTTCTTGCATCTAATAATAGACCAAAGAAACCTTGTCATATTTCCATAAAGGTAAAGGTACGGTATATTTGTCATAGGAAACTGCAGGTCTTCACCTGTGCATATGTTATTATTTACGCTATAATTATGATTCTCCGTCATTTGACAATCAATTCCATTAAATTATCTGTTCCTATTATAAATTATAGATAAAGTTCTTTACCAGCATTTTGGCCGACGAGGAGGAAAATTAAAGTACCAAAGAGCAAACCCGGCAGCTGAATCGATTTTCAGGGGCCCCGGCTACAGAGCTGCCAGGCGCGTCCCGAGTGGGTACATAGGGGAATGACCTGTCTATATGGGGTAGTCAGGTCACAATATGGAAAGCCTGATCGTGAACCATTGTAGTCAAACTGTGTGGAGACATGCCACGCTCCATCCAGTATAAAGGTCCCTTCTATATTTTCTGAGGAGAGTAGACGCACTGGGTGTCGTATAGAAGGCTAAATTCCCTGCCCCTACCCATTTCTTTCCTTTTCCAGTGGCAATCAAAAGTCGTTGTCCTGGTTGTCCTTTCCACCTTGGTTTCTTTCTTCTTTTACTTACATTGTTTTTTAATTGATTTACTTGTTCTTGGCCTGATATCACTGACATATTGTTCACTGGACGTTAAACTCTAACTAATCAAGCAATCAACTAAAGAGCAAAAGAACAATGAAGAATGTTATTGTTCTATAGACGATATCTCGGTGATTGCATAGTGACTTTTTGTTTGTTATTCAAAGGTATGGAAGGTAATTAAAATCACTTTTAATTAGACCATTTTTTTAAAGAATTATGTTATTAAATCGTCAGATAGACTAATTTCATTTTATCAATGAAACTGAAATATTTTTTATTGATTGTAAATTGTTTATCGTCTATCTGCATTATTTTGCTATAAGGAGACAAGAACAAAGTGGTCAATAAATAATCAGTTGGTGGGATTAGAAATGACACGGAACGGTTAATTCCGACTACTCCTGGCAAAGAACGATGAAATCAAACCTGGCAAAGAAGGATGAAATCAAAAGGGCTTTAAATTAAGCATTGTAGTCGATCAGCACTCAAAAAAGCTTTACCTCAAGGGTTCCTTAATATTCATGAAGCGTTGCATTTTTTTCCAATAACTTGACTTGGGTTAACATCCCATCTGAAATATGGGTTTTTAATTTGTTTATCGCAAAACCGCGTACATCAAGCTTCGGATGGGTTGTATCCCACAGCCTTGGATACTGGGTTTATTTCTGTATCCCAGGGATCCCTCGTGGTTAACAACGTTCATGATGTGTCATACCCCGCAAGCCAGAGACACTAGGGGTAGCCTCGTGAATGTAAGTTTTGACAAAAATGACAAAACATAGAAAATATTGTAGAGACTCAAAACAATCGGGAAGGGGTGACAATCGTTGATCCTTTTAAATATGGCTTCATTCAACACAATTTTGTTCGAAACTAAGGAGTATCTCCCTCTTGCATAGCTCTGTCCTTAGCTGCTTTTGGCTTTTCTACTGAGATCCTATTCTCTATCAGCTTTTACTCATATTTTGGTATATGGATTTCCAAATGTTTTGATTTGATCTGCACTGAAGAGACATAAGTTGTCGAAATACGCATGTGAAGAAACTAAATTTTCAGTAATTTCGGTATTTTGTTATTTAATACAAAAATGATAGTATTTCTCAAGTTCGGCCAACGGGTTGGAACGACCTTTAAAGCACAATTTTTTATAACAAAGACAAATCTACTTTTTTGGGCGTACGACAATTTGATCAGCTGTTGAAACGCCGACAGCAGCGCCACAATATAATTAGGCCATTTAATCTATATAACATGTATATAAAGGCATAAAAGGTGTTCAGAAATTTCTTGTCATTTCTAAATGTTCGGAAGCAGGGCGCTCATCAATCCGCTTTCGAAAAAAAAACTTTATGACTTGTCGGTAGATTTTGAAATCACCGAAGTTTTCCGTAAATGACTGTTTCCTGTGTATTTTTTCTTATATCAACTTTTGAATATTAAGTCTTTTAATGGGTAGTAGTCTGACGATGTGATATTGGATTTTGGATTCTCGTTGATTTTGTGATAAAACGCCCTTTAAAGATTCTTCTTTTTGTTAAAATAAGTTGAAATCGATGTCTTATCTGTATTACCTTACTGCATTCTTTACTTTTTGTCTTAGTAAATTTTGGCAGGAAAACTTTCAGGGGTTAAAATAATTTGTGAATTCAATTCTAACAAAAAACAGAATGTAATAGCAAAGAAGGGATATGGAGTAAATGCAAATGAGAAAAAGTATCGACAAATACATGGCAAAAACAAGCATTGGAACAACGCTTTTATTGTTGGTTCTGCATCTTGAAGTTACCATGAGACCTTCAACAATGAGCCATGCTCACACCTCACAGTAAGTCAAAGACAGCCTCTAGCACCGGTTTAAGCGGAATTCATTGCTAGATGTCGTACCAAGGTTGGTACCAAAGTTGTCGCCTGCACATTTCCTTTGAGGATTGCTTTCAGACTGTATTCCCCATAAAGATGACTAAAAAATATTGCTGCGGTCAAGCAAGTGGCAAAACTTTCAATTTACCGACATTAGAATTTAACCTCCCACGCTCTCAACCTTTCACTGACTAACCGTCGTACAAAGACAGCATTGTATACATTTTCAGGTTTTCACGTCTTATATATCTACAATGTAGACATTTTGACATCGATGAATCTAACACATTGTGTAAGCTTTGGGTGTAAATCTTGACTTCATTACATTAAAAGTTTTGCCACTTCCTTGACCGCGGCAATATTGGAAATTTCCTTTCTTTACTTGTTAGGAAGCTTAACTAAACAAAACCATATCCAGTCAATAAAGGAACTACCAAGTAATCACAATGATGGTACCAGTTAATGTGCGAATAACCGTCTTCAATCCTACATGTCTTACAGTGTGGGATTTTTTGTGCAGCAAAACCATGTGCATGTTCGTTTTTTTTTTTTTGTATGATTTTAAATATACAATATACAAAAATCAATCTTTTTTCAAACTATCTGATCATAATGTCGGCAAACTGTTCATTTTTCTAATAATCCGAGGAAGTTTTCAGGTACATTACATTTAATCTGAAACACAAGAAAACACTTACTCCACACATACCCTGCATATGCCATGGGTAAAGTATATAGTACTGGCCATAAGTGTTTTTGGGGTAGATTGAGGTTATCCTAGTTGTGCGAGATTATTGGGTTATAAGAAATAAGGTCTTCTGCAAATCTTTGTACACAAACTGTTCAGAGAAACACCACATTCCATGCAATATAACAATCCCTTGTTTATCTCTTGAAAAAAATTGGACTTACTTGGTGCATGGACAAGACTAAAGTTTCTGCCACTTCTAGTTTCGTCCTTTTTCCAGTTCTAATTGCAGCTCGTTTCTTAAGTTGTCGCGTTCTTGTTCATATTTGTTAATCTATTTTGTCTTGGTCTTTTGAATTGCCTTGTTTTCTAGTTTTTGCCTATGTCGCCAAAGGTGACCGCAGGTCTAGTAGCCGGTAGACTCCGTCCGTCACGCCTTGGGGGTACCAAGTTTGTGTAATCTGAAACTCAGACACCTTTAACCCGATTCCTCTGAAACTTTGGGAAAAACTGACACGTTGTAACTTAAATCAAAACACACGCATACACACACAAACAGACACTTACTCCTCTTCTTCACGAATCCTATATCACATCCATCATTATTTAACTTTTTATAAAAATGTCTGATTCTGTTCTTGCTGTCGGGTGTGCTCGATGAAGGTGTTGTTGCTCAGCTGTAGTCAAACGGTTTTCATTTCAGTTTCGGGACAGAGATAATTTTTATTTTTGAACTATCTAATTCCTTAAGCTTTTTTTGTCATTTATGGATAAAGACATATAGCATATTTTCGAACGACTGTTGTCAAGTTACTTTTTTTCTTTTTGGCCATATAATTCCAGCTGTACTATCTCCGAAGAATTTCTGAACCTAAACTTTATAGTTACCTTTTCAAAATCCCTACAGATTAGGCATCGCCCTCCACTGTTCTAATGTTCCGTCATAGAAGAACAATTATGGTTGGATGTCGATGTCAGCTTTGGTAGCGTAACAGTAGTGGTGTCTCTTTTCACAGTCGTTTTATTAGAGATATTTCACATTCTGACGAAACTCGACGTAACCCGACGAAAGAAACCTTTCATGACGGACCACAACCTAAATGACACGAAGGGGGCCATTAGATGAAGATATTATGTTATTCAATTCCAATATAATTTATAGATTATTTCCAAAACGGCGACTAAATGCATGTGTTTGTCAAGCTTATTAAATCATCATCATCACCTTATACACATGTAATATTAGACATTATTCAAATATTCAAAAAGAAATAAAATCTTGTAAAGTCTTTAATCAATCGGGTGCACCCTTGTACTGGTAGCTTACAAAGTCGGTGAAATCACCAAACATTGTCAGTTAAAATATTTCAACTATTGGGATACTAAAAAGATCAATGCAGCGAAATCCTGTACAATACGTATTGAAAAATGAAGATTGAAATGAATAAATCGTACCGGAAACGCCAAAACTGAATTTTTTTTTCTTTCTATCTCGACTTAAAACTAGAGCAGATAAAACTTGCTTATATCACGGGCCATATGAATACTTTAACGGCGCATGGTTAGCACTTTTTAAAAGCAAGGCTACTTTATTTCTCTATCCACTATAAAGTACCATCAATAAATAACTTCCCTACATGTATGCATACGATATACCGCTATTCACTGCAAGTCGATAACGAGTAATTCCGTGCATAGGGAAAAGGCAAGCATTAAACAAGAAGAATTATTTATTTCTATGTATGAAGCGGAGATTAGCATATCAACATATCTTTTTAGCGGATCCCGGACGGCGTTTTTTTATTTATTCATTTTTTTCTGTGAATTTTCTTTTTTCAGAAATTGTTTTAGTGTTTGTTTTGTTTTTTTTTTTCTAACGTAAATATCATTTTTCTACAAAGGGGATATACCAATAGCTTTTATTTGAAATAAAAGTCTTGATATTGTCTTTTCAACTTAAAGGTGACCAGTTTATTACCAGTGACCGTAACATTGCATGTCTCGGGCAATCGAATAAAGATTTGCACTTACGATGACATAAATACGAAGTTCCACATTTTTCATGCACGTTTCAAATTTGAAATCTATCTTTTTTCAGAAAAGTGTCACCGTCTCTGACCCCCCCAAAAATAGAAAAGAAAAAAAAGAAAGAAAAAAAACCAGAATGGCATAACTAGCAAACAGACAATACCCATAAAACTTAACTCCATTGTTTGAAAAGTCAAGTGTATTATAATAAAATAATGAAACTGAGTGAGAAATGAATGTGAGACGGAAAAGCCTGAAATCATTCGCCACCCAAGAAACAAATATAGTAATCCATATCTCATGCTTTACCGTAGAGGAGACACCCCCTAAAAAATAAAAAAAAATATGAAAATAAGAAATAAGAAAGATCAGCGAGTAGGTCTAAACAATTAAATAGCATACGATGAGGTCCATGTAATACCATATAATTCTTTTTATTTCAAATTTTACACCACCAACTTGGAATTGGATATGACGAACACTGTAAAAATATAGGAAAATGCATTTAATAAATTTCCTTATAGATAGGCTATGGTTCAAGAGGAAGTCTCCACATAACCTGGTTGTATG